>ML385217.1:0-20221 GCA_005239525.1 Nicotiana knightiana | reverse complement strand
TTGGTGGAGGTAGTTTCTCAACTGCCTCTACTTTTGCCTTATCAACTTCGATGCCACTTTTAGATATTCTATGACCCAAGACAATGCCTTACTGCACCATAAAGTGACACTTCTCCCAATTTAATACCAGATTTGTTTCTTCACAACGGGCCAACACCATGCTCAGGTTTTTCAAACAGTCATCATAAGATGCCCCAAAGACTGAGAAGTCATCCATAAACACTTGTACGAATTTTTCCACCATGTCGGTGAAAATCGCCGTCATACATCTCTGGAAGGTGGCTGGTGCATTGCAAAGACCTAATGGAATTCGTTTGAAGGTGAAGGTGCCATAAGGGCAAGTAAAGGTGGTCTTCTCCTGATCCTCTGGGTATATGACAATTTGATTGTAACCTGAATACCCATCCAGAAAACAATAATATTCATGCCCTGCTAACCTGTCCAGCATTTGATCAATGAATGGGAGTGGAAAATGATCCTTGCGGGTTGCTTTGTTGAGCCTTCGATAATCTATGCAAACTCTCCAACCCGTGATAGTGCGGGTAGGAATTAGCTCATTTTTCTCATTCTCAGTCACGGTCATCCCTCCCTTTTTGGGTACACATTGAACCGGGCTCACCTAATTACTGTCAGAAATAGGAAAGATGATACCTGCATCCAACAATTTTATGACTTCTTTCTTCACTACTTCCTTCATAATGGGATTCAGCCTCCTTTGCTGCTCAATACTCGGGCGAATTTCGTCTTCCAAAAATATTTTATGCATGCAAAACGATGGACTGATACCTTTAATATCTGCGATGGTCCACCCAATCGTCTTTTTGTGCTCACAAAGCACCCTAAGCAATTTCTGTTCTTGTGTGTTGGTCAGGCTAGATGAGATGATCACGGGCAATGTTTCAGAGTTCCCCAAATAGGCATAGCGTAAATGTGCTGGAAGAGGTTTGAGTTCCAGCTTTGTAGCCTCTTCAATAGATGGCTTAGGAATGGTTAGAGTAATAGGCTTATTCAAATCTTCATATTTTCCTAGCCTGTGGAGGTAACTGCAGGACACCTCAAGAATTTTCTCAATATCTTCCCTTGTTTCGTCCTCACAGTCTTCTGCATCCCCAACCAACACTCGCTCAAGAGGGTCAATAGGATTCATGTAGGGAACCATGGACTCCGAATTGCTTTCCACTACATAAATCATGGATAGTTCTTCATAGTGGACAGGTAACTTGAGTGTCTTATAAACATTAAACACCTCCACTCGATCATCAACGCGCATTGTCATCTTCCCTTCACACACATCGATAATAGCTCGGCCTGTAGCTAGGAATGGACGCCCCAAAATAAATGGAACTTCCAAATCAGGCTCCTAGTCCAAGATAATGAAATTAGTTGGGAATATGAATGATCCCAAATGAACCAACACATCTTCAATTACTCCCTCAGGATGGGCTAGGGAGCGGTCAGCCAATTGTAAAATCACTGTTGTTGGGCGTGGTTCACCCAATCCCAACTGCTTGAACACAGATAGTGGCATCAAATTAATACTTGCCCCAAGATCGCACAGAGCTCGCCCGACTGCATGCTTACCAATTGAGATTTGGATAGTAAAGCTACCCGGATCTTTTAATTTCTGAGGTAGCTTGCTTTGAATTCTTGAGCTAACTTCCTTAGTGAGTGCCACTTTTTCGAATTCAGTCAACCTTCGTTTATTGGCCACAATGTCCTTGATATACTTAGAATATTTGGGTACCTCCTGCAGAATGTCTACCAGTGGAATATTGATTTGTACCTGCTTCAAGAGATCAAAAAACTTTTTGTATGTTGCATTGTCTTTCACCTTTTGCAACCTTTGTGGGAATGGAGGGGGTGGCCTTGTAATAAATGGTGGGGTTTGCTGAGCACTCACCTCCCTTGCTGGCTTATCTATTTCTTTCGGGTTGTCTGAAGTTTATTCAATAGTGGCTGGTCTCTCATCAAAATTTACCTGCTTTCTCTAGCTTCAGTGTCACTTGGAAGAGCCCCTGTTGGTCGGGTATTTTGAGAACTGGCGAGTTTCCCCACTTGACGTTCTAAGTTTCTCATGGCCACAGTCTGGGCTTGGTGATCAGCCATTATTTTTTGATTGAAGGCAAGTTGGTCATTCATCATTCTCTTCATAATATCCTCAACGCTTGCTGATGGTTTAGCCTGAGGTGGTTTGTACTGTTGTTGAGGTGCTGGATGCCTGTAATTATGCTGATTGCTTTGATTTCCACCCCAAGAGAAGTTTGGGTGGTTTCTCCAGTTGGGGTTATATGTGTTTCCATATTCATTTGCTTGTCCCCTATTACCGTTACCCACAAAGCAGACAGACTCTGGATTAACTGGGCATAACTCACTTGAATGACCCTCTCCACAGACTTCACAAAATACCTGAATCTGTTGCACTGGTTGGGCTTGTTGCATAGATTGAGCTTGTTGCTTGTTAATGATCATGTTCATCTAATTGACTTGGTTAGTCAATGTGGAAATCTGGGCTGATAATGCTAAAACCACATCTAGTTCAAGAACCCCTTGTGATTTCTGAACCATATTTCTCCCCATCTCACCTTGCCAGTCTGGATTGCTTTTGGAGAATTTATTCAGTAATGAAAATATTTCATCATAATTCTTCTCCAACACCTGACCTCCAGCTGCTGCATCTACCACAATTTTTGTTTGCGGATGGAGCCCCTCAATGAAAGTGTGTACTAACACCTCGTTTGTCTGATTGTGATGAGGACAGTCTCTGAGTAGCCCCCTAAACCTTTCCCATGCTGAATATAACGATTCACATGTTTTCTGCCTAAAGGAGACTATCTCACTCCTGATCTTTGCGGTCTTTCCTGAAGGGAAGAACCTTGCCAGAAATTTTCTTGCCAAATCACTCCATGTTGTAATGGAATTTGATGGTTCTGCCTTTAACCATCGCTTTTCTTCTCCCAACAGAGAGAATGGGAACAGCGTGAGCCTCACATAATCTGGCGTGACCCCGTTAGTGATATAAGTATCACTAATCTCCAAGAAGTTCAAAATGTGCTGCTGTGGATCCTCGTGTGGAAGACCCAAAAACTGCCCGTTTGCATGAAGTAGTTGGATCATGCTTTCAGCTCAAAGTGCCCAGTGATTCTGGGCTTCAAGATGCTGGAGGTGACATTAGCAATTCTTGGCATTGCCACCTCCTGAACCGCCATGTGTTTTTCCTCTGCCATGTTCTTAGGAAATCGGATGAAGTCCTGAAGATTGTTTGTATCTTTTGCTTCTCGCAATCTTCTGTGAAATGACCTCTCAGGTTCGGGGTCAAATCCGTCAAGTCTATCCTGGCTTCTGACCCTACGCATTTACTCGAAGTTCCTGAGATTAGAGCAAAAATCACGTGACGTTAGACTCACTGAAATAAACAATTAAAGCAAATAACTAAAAAGTAGTCTATATTCAAGTCCCTGGCAACGACTCCAAAAACTTGTCTGTCCCAAACGCACACGCAAGTATACGTGGTCGTAGCAAGTAATATAATGTTAAATCGAATGTCGAACTCACAGGGACTTGCGTAAACTACTTGCTGAATCACTCTAATTGTTATTTAATCGAGCCAAAATAAAATCCAGGATTGTAACTAATTTATACTACGATTCTATGAAAGAACTAATTATCAAGTGACAAGAATATTGTTGTGTATTCAGTAGAGACAAATATTCCACGGTTGTAATAAATTCACCATTCATATTGCATTCTAATTAACTCTCCCTTTCATATAATTCACTCATGATTGCTAATTAATCGATAATTGCTCTCGTAGCCTTCTCCCGAAGTACTACTCGCCTATTCTCAATATATTAATGCCTATATCCCTATGAAACTAATCTATTAGAACGCACTAAGATTACGATGTTTAATTAAGCACGGTGACTTGGTATATTCCTATCCTAACCACAAATCCGCTCCCCGGAAGGGTTAAGATCGCGCTCTCTTCAACTCTTCTCTAATCTATATACGGCTTTCCCAAGCACAACATAGATAGTATATAGAACCTAATTGCTAGCTCAACANCTAAACCAAAACCCCAGAACAATGGGTGTTTAGCCACTCATACTAGCCTTAAACAATTGCATAAGTTTTGCATAAATGGAAAATACTAGATTAAGATGAAGAAAACTGATAATCCTTTGCTTCTTCAATGATCTTGTGTGTATATTCTCTCCAAAAATGGCATCCTCCTCCAAAGTTTTGTTTTTGGGTCTATTTATATGTTTGGGATAAAGCCTAACCGTGTAGGAGACTTCTATTCAAACCGGAAAACACTTAAAACCTTCAAAATTCGAAATTGACCGTATAGGGACCCAAGCGTTAAGCCCCAAACGCCCCCTTATCGCCAGGGCAGACCTGGCGTTAGGAGCCAAATGCCTGGCTAACGCCAGGGTCACCCTAGCCTTAAGGGACAAAATCCCCCTTAACGCCTGGGCATGCCTGGCTTTAGGGGTCAAACTCACGGGTATGGCCCGTGTCACTCCTTTTCGACTCTTGAGCGTATTTTTGATTTTTTATGCACCCATTTAGCTTGGCTTCCATCTCCAATTCACCTACACATGAAATAGACTCCATTATAACGTGTATTTTTATCACAGAAGCACATAAAATGTAAGGTATATAATGCTTAAAATCATGAATTCTAGCCACGCATCAGAACATCTTGCTCACTAGCCTTTGATAGGTGGCTCCAGCATTTTTTAGGCCAAAAGGCATGACTCTATAACAATAAGTTCCCCTATTCGTGATAAAGGAGGTTTTTTCCTCGTCTAAAGGATCTATTTTAATCTGATTATAACCAGAATATGAATCTAGAAAGCTCAATAGTTCATGACCTGCGGTAGCATCAATCATTTGATATATACCTCTCGTATTGAACCAATCTTCAAGAGTTTCTGTACCTCTTCGTCGATCACTTGGTTCTTGAATGGTCCTTGCTTTCTTTTCTTCTACTTAACAGGTACGAATGATAGATCTTCATTTAGTTTATGAGTCATCACTTCTGTTGGGATGCCTATCATATCTGAGTGGGACCACGCAAAACAGTCTGCGTTAGCCTATAAATAATCACTTAACTTACCTCTTCGAGTGGCTTAGTCTCGTGCCTATATACACTTTCTGCTCAGGTTTTTGCTCAGATAACGGAACAACTTTGAGCTCCTCCGTAGTTGTTTTGATGTGCTCATCTTCCTCCGGTTCATGAATGACGTCCGATCTGGAATCTGCATATGTGTGGTATAGTACACTTTCCATGGTAACTTGACTCTTCTTCTCGTAAGTATTTTCTTTTGTGCATGTTTCAGCAATAATATCTTCCATACCTATTTGGGCAGTAATTTTTTTCATGTCTGTTTGGGCGGTGTTACCTGTTTGAGAGATTTCCTTATCTCGTAATTCTTCCACCTCTATTTTCTTGTTATAGTGTACCACATAATTTATATTTTTTGCGGTCTGCTGATCTCCTTTGATTTGTTGAATCCCCCATTAAGAGGGAAATTTAATTACCTGATGTAACATGGAGGGTATCTCTTTCATGTCGTGGATCCATGGCCTTCTAATGACCACGTTATAATCCATGTGAGTATTGATGACTTGGAACCTAGCTCTTTTGATCACCCCTTCAGCATAAGTGTTAAGCTCAATTTCTCCTTTTGTTATAACCGTAGAGTTATCAAACCCCGATATGACCCGTGCTTTTGGGATTACTTGATTCCCCAGTAGCATTTCTTCCACGACTCTTAGCAAAATGATATTGACTGAACTTCCTGGATCAATCAACACTCTTTTCACGTTAGTGTCATGAATAAGTAGAGATATTACCAGAGCATCATTGTGCGGAAGCATTAATCCGCTTTTATCTACATCGTCGAAGTTTATATCGTTTTCTCCACAAGCACGTTTCCCGTGTGTAATTGTGAACTTTGTGGTTGTTTTGCAAATCACTCAATTTACTTCTTCACCCCCGTGTATTACGTTAACGGTTCGTTTTGGAGAAGGACGATTAGGGGCTCCTGCCTGTTCCTCATATATGCGTATTTATCTTTATCACTAAACAATTCTGTTAAATAGCCCTGTTTTAACAAATTTTTTACTTCACCTTGTAAAAATTTTTAATCCGCAGTTTTGTTCCCATGATTGTTGTGAAATTCACACCAGTGATCTGGGTTTCTTCTATTTGGATTTGACCGCATCTCTTTGGGCCACTTAACCTTGTCTCTCATCTTCTTCAATATTGAGACAAGTTCAGTAGTACTTAGATTAAAGATATGATCCCAAATTTGAGTACTACCTCTAGGTCGTTCATCTTGATATTTTCTGGATCTAGACGAGGATGAGATTACATCTCTTCCTTGTAGTCTATAGTCCGACCTAGTGTTTTCGAACCTGAGGCGGATATCGCATCCCGAGGGTCCTAAGTAAGGATCGTAACTGTTTTTACCTGATCTTCTATCTGATTTAGGACGTCTGGATCTGGAATGATCTTCATCTCTCGAACGAGCAATGATATCTTCTTCTATTCTGAGTTTAGTGTTGTACCTATTATATACATCATTCCATGTTGTGGCGGGGAATTCTCTTATATTCTCCTTAATTCGCCTGGTGGCTTCTGAGCTTTTATCATTCAAGTTGCTTGCAAATGATATGGCTGCCCAATTATCAAGCACCCTAGGTAACTGCATTCTTTCTCGTTGAAACCTATCTACAAACTCACAGAGTAGTTCCGTGTCTCCTTGTTTTATTTTGAATATGTCTTCCATTCTCTTCTCAACTTTTTGTGCACCAGAGTGTGCTTTTATAAACGAATCTGCAAGCTCAGCAAAAGAGTCAATGGAATTTTCAGGGAGAAGAGAATACTAGGTTAGAGCCCCTTTGGTAAGTGTTTCCCCAAATTTTTTGACAAAGACTGGTTCAATCTCTTGTTTCGTTAAGTCGTTGCCTTGTACCCCAGTAGTGAAATCAGTCACATGGTCACGTGCGTCAGTTGTTCCATCATATTTGGGAACGTCAGGCATTTAAACTTCTTGGGTATAGGCAAAGGTGCCGCACTTGGCTTCCACGGTTGTTGAGAATATCTATCAACATCGATTCCTCTGATGACAGGTGGTACACCAGGAATTTGTTCGATGCGATCGCTGCTCCTTCATCTATTTCTGCATGGTTAGCAGTAAATTTTGTAATTCTGAGTTATTAGATATACCTGGTCTCGTTTCGAGAGATTCATTAGGAGTATCTCCTCTTCCTGAGTTTGTCAACCCATATTGAGGATTTTACATGGTGATGGTGTTATTGGGAGGTGGCGTTGGCGGTGTAGGAAACGCTACTGCTAATCCTCTCGCAAATTCTTGCAAAGCTTGGCTCACATACTCTGCAATCATTTGCTTTACATGATCTTGTTCCACAGTTTGATCATTATTACCATGGTTGTTATTGGATCTTTCTGGGGATTGTTCCCTCGAACCACGTGGGGTTCCTGAAGGTGATGGAATTGGGGTTCTACTTCTTTGCTGGTTGTTGTCGTTGGGGTTTGACATAATTCAAAGGATATCACTTGGAAAGTAAACAAAGATCATCAAATTCCCGGTAACGGAACCAGTTTGTTTAACCAAAGAATTAGACCCTTTGACTAAAGCTTATTTTTAAGATGAATACGGGGTACTGATAATCAAGATAATGGAAAAAATGAATAATAGACAATATTACAGAAATAAAAGATCGAAGTTGATTATATTCGAGATCAGATGCCTTTACAAGCTATATTCCTCTCCCTTATATAGGAGATTCTTATAACGTACGACTCCTGCTATGGTTACTCATTAATGACTAACTATGACATTAATGAGGCGTTACAAAGGATAACGGTAATAGGGGTTCAGTTACATAACGTTCGAGTAATCAATTGTGGGTCCTTGAATCTGTCAGTAGCTTTGTCTAGATTCATTTTGACCGTGCCTCTCTCCCGTTTTGATCAAGTTGAATTTTTCGTGGCTGATAAGTTCGTGGATTTACTGAATCGTGCCTCTTTGTACCGTACCTCTTCAAAGAGTTACGTCTAGCTGTCGTGTTTTCATGTGTCCACGTGACTGACTTACGTGTGAAACTCTTTTTTACCAACACACTATTGGTATGTTTTTTATTTATTTATTTATTTTTAATGCCCTCTCTCAATTCATGTCTACAGCTACGTGCATATTAAATCTTCTTTCTTCTTCTTCTTCTTCTTCTTCTATATCCTACTGCACAAAATATCTACAAAGACTAAAAGCATTTATGAGAAAAAAAAATGAGGATTTGTTGTTCTAGAGATTTAACCTCCGGAAAAATAAAAATCATACATACCGGAAACGAATCTAAAAATTTCTAAAGGATTTTATCTGTGTCGGCACCAGAAACTTTTTGATAGGCGAATTTAATTTGAATAGAAATACTATTTATTATATATTACTAATAAATTTGAAAATAGTGTAATTATTCTCGGACGATTTGTTATTTATGTTTATTTTAATTTTTGGTAATTATAGATATTTTATTATGAAGAAAACATTATGTACAAAACAATAAAAAGAAAATTGACTGAGAGTTGGACATTCTCACATCTCAGGTAAAGTAAAACTCCTACAACTCCAAACACAACTAGACGGCAACAAACAATCACAGAGAAATTTCAATCACAACTCAGAGTTCCTATGTAATAAGCGATACTCATCTTATATATAAAATGTGCTAATAAGTAACAAACGCCTTATATAACATATTATGAAATATTTTGACAATTGTAATATAAAATTTATGTAAGAAATTTATATTTAATGTTTTTGCCAAATTTCTTGTGAAAAACAACTTTAATTGTATAATTAGTAATTTAAAATTACATGTGCTTTATTACAACATTAGATTTATTATCTTGAATGCATACAATAGATGTGTGATTATTTTATCTAAGTCACCCTGGTGACATAATAAAAATCTTTTCTCAACGTTTTTAATTTTTTAAATCTAAATATTTAAATTTGCAATAGAAATGAAAAGCTAAAATACTCAGTTTCTTATTTAAACAATTATTTTGTTTTCTTATAAAAGCATTTTAAAGATTATAAACCACTAATCTTTTGAATCAAGGTAGACTTACATTAATAAAATGAGAAATAACTATAGACATATATAGAAAGTGATTATTGTTCTGGTAAGGGAGAGAGAGCTCCATGACTAATTGATCTGATAAGTGGCTATGCGTGTTTCTTTCATTATTAGAAGTGTATGAAGGTTTTGGGAACAAGATTTTGTTTGATATGGGATTTAATACTAGCACCGGGTTGATTTCGAGTAGTTAGTGTGATCGAGAGTGGTTCTACAAGTATGCGAGTTATGTAGTATGTTATGTGATTATATCTAGGGTTATGGTTATGGCTTGATATAACTTGTTCAGACTTATACTGTGTGTAGATGTGAGATTCAGGTCTTGTAAGAAATTCTAAATGTTGGAAATTGAACTCTAAGTTTTACAGATTATGGTAAAAGTAATCATCTTAAATTATGTTGTGTTGTCGGGCCTATATAGAATAGGGCGGCGTGGGATCATCCCTGGGTATGTGCATGGTAAGGTGGAACAGTGATTTGATGGCTTAGAAACAACTCTTGGCACGTTCAAGGACGAACAAACGTTTAAGTGGAGGAGACTGTAATGACCCGACTGTCATTTTAAGCATTTGCGTTTGGTTCGGCAGTTTGAGGTCATGAGTAGCTTCACACAGTCTAATATGACTTGCGTGCATCATCGGTTCGAGTTTTTGAGAGGTTCGGAAAGGATTTTAGAAGTGACTCTCATTTTGAGAAGCTCGAAGTTGAAAAAATTGACCAAGTTTTGGCTTTTGAGTAATTGACCTCAGATTGGAGTTTCGATGATTCTCATAGGCTCAGATTGTGGTTTTGAACTTAGGCGTGCGTCCGACTATGGATTTGGACGTCTGTAGGGTAATTTGAAGTATTTTTTGACAAAAATTAGAAAGTTGAAGTTTTCGAAGGTTGAGAGGGTTGATCGAAAGTTGAATTTGGTGATATCGGAGTCGGATTGTGATTATGAGAGTTGAAAAAACTCCGTTATGTCATTTAGGACTTGTATAAAAAATTTGGCATCATTGCGGATTGATTTGGTAGGTTTCGGTGCGAGTTGTTGAAGTTGGAAGATTAGAAAGTGCATGAGTTCGATTCATGGTGTGATTCGTAGTTTCGAAGTTGTTTGATGTGATTTGAGACCCCGAGCGATTCTGTGTTGTGTTATGGAACTTGTTTGTGTTTTTAGATGGAGTCCAGGGGGCCTCGGGTGTGTTTCTGATGGGCAACGGGCCCATTCCTCTTATTTTGGACTGCTGACTCTGCTGGTGTATGGTGTTCTTCATCGCGCTCGCGATGAAGTGATCGCGTTCGTGTAGTGTATTTGCAGGCGAGCAACATTTTTCCCTTCGCATTCGTAAAGGGAGGGTCGCTTTCCCAAAGGTTGGAAGGTCTTTGCCTTCGCTTTCGCGCTCACAGGTACACGGTCGCGTAGAGTTAAGGTGGATTTGGGGAATCGGGCAATTTCTCTTCACGTTTGCAAGTGCACAGACGCGTTCGCGAAAGGTTTGGTTCTTTATCACCGCGTCACGAGCTTGACTTGAACAAGTATAGAGGCATACCTGAAGTGGTGAAACGATGAGGATAACTGATGTGCGTATCATACTCGGTCTCCCAAGTCGCCTCCTCGACCGGCTGATCCGTCCACTGAACCTTCACAGAAGCGATGTTCTTTGACCTCAACTTTCGAACCTGCCTGTCCAAAATAGCCACTGGTTCCTCAACATAAGATAGATCATTGTTCCAACTGAACTGAGCTGAAATCTAACACGTGAGACGGATCGCCGTGATACTTCCGGAGCATAGAAACATGGAATACTGGATGAACTCCTACTAGACTGGGAGGCAAGCCAAGCTTATAATCAACCTCCCCAACACGTCGCAACACCTCAAATGGGCCAACAAACCTAGGGCTCATCATTCCCTTCTTTCCGAGTCTCATAACACCCTTCATGGGTGACACCCAGAGCAGGACCCGCTCTCCAATCATGAATGCCACATCGTGAACCTTACAATCCGCATAACTCTTCTGTCTGGACTGGGTTGTGCATAGTCTATCCTGAATCACCTTAAGCTTTTCTAGATCATCCCGAACCAAGTTTGTACCCAATGATCTAGCCTAGCCCGGCTCGAACCAACTCACTAAAGACCTACACCGCGTACCATACAGAGCCTCATATGGTGCCATCTGGATGCTGGACTGATAACTGTTGTTGTAAGCAAACTCCACTAGGGGCAAGAACTGATCCCACGAACCCCCAAACTCCATCACATATGCACGGAGCATATCCTCTAATATCTTAATAGTGCACTCAGACTGTGCGTCCGCCTGAGGGTGAAATGTTGTTCTCAACTCCACTCGAGTACCCAACTCATGTTGTACGGCCCTCCAGAACTGTGATGTAAACTCTGTACCTTGATCAGATATGATAGATACCGGTACACCATAAAGCCTGACCATCTCGCAGATGTACACTCGAGCCAGTTGCTCGGAAGAATAGCTAGTCATCATAGCAATGAAATGACCTGACTTGGTCAACCTGTCCCCAATCACCCAAACTGCATCAAACTTCCGCGGAGTTTGTGGAAGCCCAACAACAAAATACATAGTGATTTGCTCCCACTTCCACTCCGGAATCTCTAACTTCTGAAGCAACCCACCCGGTCGCTGATCCTCACACTTCACCTGCTGTCACTTTAGACACCAAGCTACATACTTCACTATGTCCTTCTTCATTCTCCTCCACCAGTAATGATGTATCAAGTCCTGATACATCTTCGCAACACCCGGATGAGTAGCATTCCGCGATCTGTAATCCTCCTGGAGAATCAACTCACGCAAACCATCTACATTGGGCACACATAGCCTTCCCTGCATCCTCAATGCACCATCATCCCCAATAGTGACCTCATTAGCATCACCGTGCTGGACTGTGTCCTTAAGGAAAATCAGATGAGGGTCATCATACTGATGCTCCATGATATGATCATAAAGAGAAGACCGAGAGACCACACAAGCCAATACTCAACTCAACTCAGAAATATCCAATCTAACAAACTGGCTAGCTAAGCCCTGAACATCCAATGCCAATGGCCTCTCTGCTGCTAGAAGATATGCTAAGCTCCCAAACTCTCCGCTCGACGACTCAAGGCACTCGGCCACCACATTGGCCTTCTCGGAATGGTATAAAATGTTGATATCATAGTCCTTAAGTCGCTCTAACCACCTTCGCTAATGCAAGTTAAGATACTTTTGTTTGAACAGATGCTTCAAACTCCGGTGATCAATGTAAATATTGCAATGGACCCCGTACAAATAGTGTTTCCAAATCTTCAAGGCATGAATAATAGATTCTAACTCAAGGTCGTGGATAGGTAGTTATTTTCATGGGGCTTTAATTGGCGCGAAGCATAAGCAATCACTCTACCCTCGTGCATTAGAACACACCCAATACCAATCTTTGAAGCATCATAGTACACTGTGTAAGAACCAGAAGCTGATGGAAGAACTAGAACTGGATCCGTGGTCAAAGTGGTCTTGAGCTTTTGAAAGTTCTCCTCGCACACATCCGACCACCTGAATGGAGCACCCTTTTGGGCCAATTTGGTCAAAGGCGACGCAATAGATGAGAAGCCATCCATAAAACGACGTTAATAACCAGACAAACCAAGAAAACTCTGAATCTCCGTGGCTGAGGACGGTCTGGGCCAACTCTGAACTACCTCTATCGTCTTCAGATCTACCTGAATACCCTCACTGGACACAATGTTCCCCAAGAATGCCACTGAACTGATCCAAAACTCACACTTGGAGAACTTTACATAAAGCTTCTCCTCCCTCAACCGTTATAACACAATCCTCAGATGTTAGGCATGCTCCTTCTGGCTATAAGAGTATACCGTGATATCATTAATGAATACACTAACGAACAAGTAAAGATAAGGCTGAAACACACTGGGGTGTTGGTCAGCTTAAAAGACATCACAAGGAACTCATAATGGCCATATCGGGTCTTGAAAGTTGTGTTAAGAATATCTGAGTCCCGAATCTTCAGCTGGTGATACTCTAACCTAAAACCAATCTTGGAGAACACCCTAGCTCCCTGAAGATGGTCAAATAGATCATTAATACGCGGAAAAGTATACTTGTTCTTGATTGTGACCTTGTTCAACTACCTGTAATCAATTCACATTCTCATACTACCATCCTTCTTCTTTACAAATAGAACTAGAGCACCCCAAGGTGACACGCTAGGCCAAATAAACCCCTTATCATGGAGTTCCTGAAGTTGTTCCTTCAATGCCTCAACTCCACTGGTGTCATACGATACGGTGGAATAGAAATAGGCCGAGTGCCCGGCACCAAATCAACCCGAAGTCAATGTCCCTGTCTAGCAGCATGTCTGGAAGGTTTGTAGGAAACACATCCGGAAAATCTCGCACCACCGGAACAGAATCAATAGTAGGGGTCTCTACACTAATATCCCTCACAAAGGCTAAATAATATAGACAACCCTTCTCAACCATCTGTTGAGCCTTCAAGTATGAAATCATTCTACTGAGAACATAGTTTATAGAGCCGCTCCACTCAACCCTCGGAAACCCCGGCATCGCCAACATCACGGTATTAGCGTGACAATCTAGAACAACATAACATGGGGTCAACCAATCCATACCCAAAATCAGGTCAAAATCGACCATACTAAGCAACAAGAGATCTACTCTAGTCTCCAGACTCCCAATAGTCACCACACATGACCGATATACACGGTCCACAATAATAGTATCGCCCACTGGAGTAGATACATGAACAGATGAAACTAGAGACTCACGGGGCATATCCATATAATGATCGAAATACGAGGACACATATGAATAAGTGGAATCATGGTCAAATAATATAGAGGCATCTCTGTGGAAATCTCAGACAATACCTGTAATCACAACATCCAAAGAAATGGCATCCGGTCTGGCAGGGAGAGCATAGAAACGGACTTGGCATCCCCTAATTGGCCTCCCCCTCTCGGGCGACCCCTAGTTGACTAAGCTCAACCCCGAGCTGGCTGAGCGGGTGGTGAAGAAATTGGTGTTGATTTCATAGACTGGCTCCTCTGCTGAGCTGGACCGCCCACTAGGCGGGGACACTGCTTCATCATGTGACCAAACTCATCACACTCATAGCAACTCCCCAGTGCTGGTGCTAGAGACTGAAGGGAGCCCCGAGCACGGGGATAACTGGTAGAAGGACCTAGCATAGATGATCTCTAACCCGATAGAGCACGAGAAGAACTCTAAGCTGGGAGGGCACTGAGAGATGAATGGCCATGCTGATAGATGTGTGAACCGTGGCCAGATAATGCACCACGGTGAAATGGGCGAGCCGTCTGAGAATGTATGAAAAGACGACCCCTACCGTGGTGGAACTGAACCCCGGAAAGAACACCGCTGAATCCACCTTTTCCACGAAGTCTATTGGCCTTCCTCTCAACCCGCTTCTGGTTGCGAACCATCTCAGTATGACGAGAAATGCCAACAACCTCATCAAAAGTATCAACAGACACTGTCTCTAGTCATAAAAAGTCGCAGCTGAAAAGTGAGGCCATCTATAAATCTCATGATACTCTCCCTGTCTGTGGGAACCAACCAGATAGCATGATGGGCTAGCTCAGAAAATCTCATTTCATACTGCTTCACAGGCATGTACCCTGACGAAGCTGCTCGAACTACCTGCGTAGCACCTCTTTGCGGTACTGAGGCATGAACTTCTACAGGAAGAGACCGAAGAACTGTTTCCAGGTAAGTGGTGCTACGCCGACCGGCCTACGCCTCTCGTAAGCCTCCCACCAACTAGAGGCAGCCCCAGAAAACTGAAAAGTAGTGAACGAAATCCCACTATTCTGTAAAATACCTGTTGTACGGAGTACCCTCTGACACTTGTACAAGAAGCCTCATGGATCCTCTCCCTCTGTACCACTGAATGATGGAGGATGGAGTCTCCCAAACCTCTCCAATCAATGCTACTCATAATCGGGCATGAAAGGAACCACATAGTCCTGAGCAGCTGCAATCGGCTGGGCTGGTACTTCCCTTAGTGTCTGGAGTCCCTATACTATCTTCTTTGGTTGTACGGGCGATAGGATTCTGAGAACCTCCCCCGGCCTCAGAAGTGGTTGCTGCAGCCGGAACAGAAACTGCCTAAGCAAGACTGGCGCACACGATCAGAATCTAAGCTAAGGCCTCCTGAAGGCCTGGAATCTTGCCTGAGATGGTCCCACAGGCTCATCCACAACTGGTGCATGCTCCTGAACTGGGGTACCTAGTAGATCTGCAGGTGTTTCCCTAGATGATGTGCGAGCTACACCTCTGCCCCTACCGCGGCCTCTATCGCGACCTCGGCCTCTCGCGGCCCTGACTGGTGGTACTGGTAGATTTCCATCCTGCCCCGTAGAACGCGTCCTCACCATCTCTAATATAATAGAACAACAAAAATTTAATTATCAGAATCAAATGATTCGCACGACAAGAATTCAAGAATGTGAAATTTCCTAAGGGTTCGGTAGACTCTCGAAGATAAGTACAGACGTCTCTGTATCAAGCCGCATGACTCGTGAGACCTATGTAATCTTGTTACACCCCGTATTTTTGTACGTGAAAGTACTCCATAAGTTGATTGATGAAATCTCAAAAATGAGATGTTACATTCCGCATTTTCATACGTTAAAGTTTCGTCATAAGCTAATCAACGTAAGTTCGGGAAGGAAATTATTTTGAGATTATAAGTATTATATTATTTCAAACAAGTGATAAGTAAATTAGTGAAGGCCATAGGGTAAGCGAATCGAAAAAAATAATTTTCGTCGATGTTTGGCAATTTGGGATAAAATACGGTACGAGCTATAATACCCCGTATTTATGGACTAATTTCATACAAGATACCACATGACCCTGATAGTAAGGTGTATAAGGTATGTTAAAAGTGGGTAGTATTTTAAGTAACTTTATATAATTCTTAATTATGTGGGTAATTGGTTAATTATTGGTTAATGGAAGATTAACAAGTTAATTAAAGAATTAAGTGGATAATATTAGATAAGGACTAATGTGGCAGCCCACAAACTAACAACATATGACTCTTAAATCATTCTTCTAGGTGGAATTTTAAGAGATTTGAGTGGCCAACTAAGCTATAAAGTAGGGCCCACTCCCAAAGGTTAAGAAAACCTTTCTAATTCATTTTTTGAATCTCTACAAGGAAGATTCAGCAACTCATTTAAAATGTTATCAACGTGACTTTGCTACCAAAAATCATACAAGACTACATAATTTTATAGCAACGAAATTTTGCCATTCTAAAGAAGTACGGTGCAATCTTTCTCAAGAATGTCATATAGATTTTCCCTACTCCGATCTTGCCGTCATGTGTTTTGTCATAATTGTCGTATGTTAGAGGGATTGTCCAGAGAAACGGCTCAGGTATATTAAGGCCAAGCCCTTCCTTCATTTTGGCATGATCTAGTAATTACATGTGTTTGATAACGAGGCATAAATAAAAGTTCATACTCCCAAATTTATATAAATTATCCTAGTCTCATAAGTTACATTATTCTCCCTTATCGGGACTTTATATTCAATTGAGTATTGTCTCCTTCCAGTCAAGAGAGAAGAGGTTCTACATATATATATATATATATATATATATATATACAGTATTTTCACCACCATCGAGCTATAATCGGTGGGCAGGCCCGTATTGGGAAACCTTTGATAAGATGGTAAGTTATATACCGAGCTTAATGTGGCTGAGATCATGTGAGCGAGCCCAGCATGGCCAAGATATAGAGCCTGGTATGGACAAACGCCTATGATCGAGCCTACTATGGTAGAGCAGTTATATATACCGATCCCTATAACGCTTGAAAACTATTTTACTTACTATATTGAGAGAGTTGAGTCAGTATCAACGGGTAAGCATATCTTCAGATTATCTTTGACTCTCAGTTACTTTCAGTTATTATATAATCAGTTCAGTTTCAGCTTTCAGTTAATTTGTTGCGTTACATACTCGGTACATTATTTTGTATTGACGTACCTTTTGCCGGGGACGTTGCATTTCATGCGTGCAGGTTCAGACAGACAGACGAGTTGACCTCCTCAGTAGGTGTTGCCCAAGTTCAGCTTGATCAGTAAACTATGCGTCCTTCGGAGTTGTCGGGTCTAGCTTGTGTATATAGGTATATATATGTCATGGATAGGTCGGGGCCTTATTCCGATCACAGTACATCCATCAGGATAGGCTTGTAGACATATCATGTCAGTTAGTGCAGTATGTTGGGTTTGTAAGCCTTGTATGTATATTTTGTTGGTTTGCTAGCTGTAGTAGTTATGTCATCCTTGTCGGCCCAGCTTTATATTGATGTTTAGTCAGTGTCCGCAAATTGTCTTGAAATGTTGACCATGGCCAAAGTATGACATTATATGTTCAGAGTCCCTTAGTCGCAAGTTGGTACAGAAGGATAGGTGAGGCATCGGGTGCCGGTCTCGCCCCCCCAGGTTCGGGGCGTAACAAAAGTGGTATCAGACCAGTTTTGTCCTAGGGAGTCTACAAGATGTGTCTAGTAGAGTCTTGTTTATGGGTGTGTTGTGCACCACACTTATAAACAGGAGGCTACAGGGAATTTAGGATTGTCACTCTTTCTTCTTACTCTAGATCGCGTGGTAGAGCTCAGTTGTAAGAACTCAATTTCCTAAACTCCATCTTATTCATAATACAAAGCTCAGTTGTAAGAACTCAATTTCCTAAACTCCATCTTATTCATAATACAATGATTCTTACATCTAGAAAGACGGTTGGTAAGAGATAGCTATGGAAGAATTGAGTCAGAGGAACTCGATTTTTCATGATGCTTATGATGAGTAAATGTAAGGTCTTCAGTAGATCATGTGTATACTAAGACGTGTAAGCCTCTCGATAAGGAACCTTAAGGCAAGAATATCTATTCACCCCTATTGTGACAGGAAATGAGAGATTCAGAAGGTAGATACAAGCTTCAACAAGTAAAAGGAGCAAGATGAGAAGGGTATGAGGTACCACTGAATGAAGATTATCAATATTTACAACTCAGGCAGAAAAATATAGGCAATGTGATTACCTTCAACAGTAGCAGAGGTATGTATAATTGGTCACACCCATCTCAGTTATTCCCTATGTGGGCTAACAGGTGTAGTTAAGAGAAGAACGGGATATTAGGATCCGGCTGGGGTTAGAGTGAACCGAAATGGTGGATGGATTGTTGACATTTTCAAAGGATATTACAAACGTGCTAATAGATCTCCTTGTGAGACAACAAGATGGTGCACTCTAGAATATTTCAATTAGATGTGAATACTAGCATGATAAAGAATTCAGAAGATAGGCACTGAATGCTTGGAAGGGATAAATATTACCTTAGTGTGGCTCTCGTCCCTAGTAGAGCAAGAATGTTGAGCAACCCGAAGAGCCACTAGACAGAGCAAAGGGGAGCTAAAATCAAAAGAATGTCTTGTTGAAGTTTTCAGAATAAAGTGATAGACATAAATATTAGTGGGAAATAAGAAGAGAGTCAATAAAGCATTATGAGTAATATATGATACATGGATGACAACGGTAGATAAAAAAAGACACTATTACAGAGTTTATGGTCAAGTGAAGGAAAAGACGAGAGGTGACAGGCCTTAAGACAACAAAAGAGTATAGGCCATAAAGTAATATCCTCATTTCGAGAAATAAGTTCGTGACTCCAACGCAACTACCAGAAGGAAAAGTTAGACCCCAGAATAATAGAAATTATTATGGGCTGATGAACAAGATAAACTAAACATGAATTAGGGACTGAGTGATTTGAGAATAGTCGGTATCGTGAGAATTTCAGATTTCGTTCCGGCGATAATAGAATGGACAACAGAAGATGATTCATAAGAAATTCAAAGAATGGTCACTCAGGGAGTCGCTTCCCTAAAGCAAGCAATGTGAGCAAAGTTAAGCTTAAGGGACTGTATGTGTCAGTTACACTAAGTGTCACCCTAATCACCCTCAACTATGTCGAATAAAAGACTAAACGGGCGTTGCAAATATAATCCGGGGTATTATGCCTAGAGTCGATCCCGCAGGGAATTTACATATCAATCAAGTCTTTAGAATACGCAACTTTTACTCAATCAATTCTCTCAAGACTTTTTAATATAAATTGGTGATGTTTTACTAATTCTACTGACAATAATAATAACTAGCAATTACTAACAATGTGTTGTAAACAATGATGATAAAGGTCTAAGGTTATGGTTTCCCCCGTTGGTGAACTTACTTCTCGGATACTTCTTATAGTTTGATTAGTTGTCTCTATCAATCATGAACACTCTATCTACCATAAATCTCTCTCAAGTAATTATGATAATTTACTAGACGCACTCTCTCAAGTTACGCTAGCTAGATTGCATTACAGTTCACTTTAGATTGCACCCGAGGTATCGTTATCTCTAATCCAACCTCTAAACCCTCGGTTATGACTTTCGTCTATACTCCGGGAGTGATGTTGTTCAAACAACTACCTAAATATGCACTCTCTCTCAAGTAGATACATAATAAATAGGAACAGCTAATTGAGGGCCCTTTCAATCAACTACAACAAGAATGTAGTTGAACAAATAGAGATTAATCAACCAAACTATATTAATATCACAACAAACTCATANTAAAAATCAATGTTTTGTCACTTCAATGGTTTTCTCTCTTCGAATCCTTCGTATGCCTTTCGAATCCCCGCAAGTTGTGTTTTAAGGGTCTATTTATATGTTTAGGACAAACCCTAAACATGTAGGAGACTTTTATTCCAACCGGAAAACACTTAAACTCGTCAAAACTCGGAATTGACCGAATCTGGGACCCCGGGCGTTTGGGCTCAAACGCCCCCTTAAGGCTAGGGCAGGCATGGCGTTTGGGATCTAAGGCCCCCCTAGCGCCAGGGGCTGACTGGCATTAGGGGCCAAACGCCCCCCTAACGCCAGGGGCTGCCTGGCTTTAGGGGCCAAACGCCCGGCT
>ML385213.1:0-11268 GCA_005239525.1 Nicotiana knightiana | reverse complement strand
TTGTAGAAATCGTGTTCTTGCTCTTCAATGGAATTTTCTTCTTCTCTACTGTTGATCCACAAATTCCTCCTTTATTTGTGTTTTAGGAGTCTATTTATAGGTTTAGGGCCAACCCTAGCCGTGTAGGAGACTTCTATTTCACTTGGGAAACACTTAAACTCGTCAAACTCGGACTTGGGCGACACTGGAGACCCCTGGCGTTTGGGCTCTAACGCCCCCCTAACGCCAGGGGGGGCCTGGCGTTTGGGCTCTAACGCCCCCCTAACGCCAGGGGGGGCCTGGCCTTATGGGGTAAGCGCCCCCCTAACTCCAGGGGGGGCCAGGCTTTATGGGGCAAACGCCCGGCTATCGCCCGGGCGTCACCTTTTGCGTATTTTTGACGTATTTGCATCCCTTTAGCTCCGTTTCCATTTCCAATTCACCTACACATGAAATAAACTCCATTAAGCATATAACAAGTGTAATTTTATCATTAATGCTCATAAAATGTAAGGTATATCACATGCTAAATCATGCAATTTAGTCTCGCATCAGTTGCACTCTGAAAGCATGTCACATAAATCGTCTATTTCATCATTCTTCTCAATCATGTTTGCTTGACTTTTCTTCTTGTCCTTCTTTGGTGCACGACATTCAGCAGCCTTGTGTCCAACCTTTCCACAGTTGTGGAACTTATATTTGAACTTCTTTTTGCTTGGGGTTTAGTCCATGCGACTTCACTTGGGTAATTCTTTAGTCCATGCGACTTCGCTTGGGTAATTCTTTAGTCCAGGCGACTTCTTTCTCTTTTTGCTCGTTGAAGCTTCCTCAACAATATTTTCACCCATAATTATTGAATTTCCACGAGGCTTCTTCTCACCAACCTTGTTGTCCTCTTCAATCCATAGACGAACAATAAGGTCTTCAAGTGTCATCTCCTTGCGCTTATATTTCAAGTAATTCTTAAAGTCCTTCCACAGCGGAGACAACTTTTCAATAAATGCCGCAACTTGAAATGCTTCATTTATGACCATACCTTCAATCATAAATTTATAATTAGTAAAATAATCAATATCTTGAATAAAAATATTGACTCAGTTTATACCTTCAGCAAGGAAGTCATGAACAATAACTTGCAATTCTTGAACTTGCGTTATAACAGATTTACCGTCAACCATTTTGAAATCCAGAAATTTGGCGGCCACAAACTTCTTTAGTCCAATATCTTCAGTCTTGTACTTATTTTCAAGAGCATTCCACAATTCTCTTAATGTTTTCATGATGCTATAAACATTGTACAAGTCGTCTTCCAAGCAACTTAGAATATAGTTTTTGCATAAGAAGTCAGAATGCTTCCATGCCTCAGTGATCACAAATCGCTCATTTTCAGGAGTTTCTTCTCCCAGAACTGGAACGTCTTCGCTGATTAAGTGTTGTAAACTGAGTGTGGTCAAGTAGAAGAACATTTTCTGCTGCTAACGCTTAAAGTCCACACCGAAAAACTTTCCGGATTTTTCTGTCGGTGACATCGCCGGTGCAGGAGTTGTGCGACTTGAAGATGCAGTTATCATTGCAGCAGTAGTCCCAACAGAACCATTATGTTATTCTGCACTTGTTGTCATTTTTCTGTAAAAGAAATTGAAAAACAAAATTAGTATCTCGGTGAAGTTTTTATATCTTCAAACCGAATACAAGAAACTGAGTTTTTATATCTCGGATTGAGTAGAAAGTCATAAAGACTTTAATCTCAAACTGGAGTAGAAAATCTGAAGATTTTAATCTCCAAAAGGGGAGTAGAAAATCAATAAGATTTTAGTCTCCCAAAGCAGAATGTAAGATGAATACAGAAATAAATATTAAATTCCTTAAGCTTGTTATCACTCTGTATTCAAAACAAGTAAATCAATAAACGTTAGTTTAAGAAACAAACAAAGCAAAAAAAATTATGAGCCTACAAGTTTCTTGTGTTTTCTTAAGGAATTTAATCCCCTCACAATACCCAAGATTGCGGATTAATTCCTCCCAGGATAGAACGGAATAACTATTCTGTGATAGCGGCACTTCAAATCACAGAATTTCAGCGAACTAAAATGGCAGAGCAAATAACACAAAATGCTTACATTTTGCTTTTGAAAAACCGATGCAGCACGTAGAAAATTGAGGGGAGAGATTTTAGATTTTTCAGTGGTGGAAAATGAGGCTAAGCCTCTCTATTTATAGAAAATGAAAGGGTGAGATGAAGAGGTACAATCCAAGAGGTGTTTCTTCCATTTCTCATTCACACCCAAGAGGTACCTCTTTCATTTCTCATTCACACCCCTTAATAAAAACCCAACAAGAATTACCAAACACCTGATAGGAAATAAATAAAAAATAGTTAAACTATACTGATGTATGGGTAAAAAATTAACACTATCAAATTAAATAATTTGATGGCGTTATTGAGCGCCTAAAACCACAAGTGTTGCTGTAGCATGAGAACCTATGCATTGACCAAGGATTAAATATTTAGCTTTATCCATTCGAGAAGACGACTCATTCCTCGGTATTTTGGGTGTATATCCTTTCCTAAATTTTTATTTTCTATTTGCATACTACAGATATATGGTCAAAGTCAAACAAACCTTTGTATACTATTTGGAATATATGTATTCCAGAGAGTGGCGGAATCAGAATTTTTATTAAGGGAAGTCAAAATATAAAAAAATAAATTCATTAAGAAGTCAGAGCGTGTCATTATATAGTATATATACATATTTAAAAAAAATTAGCGAGCCATACAGTGTAATTTTCAAGCGAAAGGGTGTCGGTTGACACTCCTTTAGTGCATATAGCTCCGCTGATTCCAGACTTGTAGAAAGATTTGAAAAAGTATGTTTTCAAGGAGGTAAGGATTCATCTAAACCCATTAACTTTAGCGTAAACCATGATTTTATGTTTAAAACTCCACTAAAGTATAAAATAATAAATTTCAAACACAATCAATTAAAAGAGATGTGGTAAAATTCCGAATTCAAATCTGTAAAGTTTAAATTTCAATTTTCTTTTTTTGTAGATAAGTAACTTCATTACCAAGGGAAAAATATGTACAATTATAACAAAAACCTCCAGAGATGGTCAGGAATCCACCTCTAGAAACCTACTAAAATATTTGTCTACTATCCTCTCCTCGCTTATGATATTATCTATGCAATACTAAGAAAATTTTCAAACTCATTATTACAAAAATGTCAATACTATCTTACTATTCTTCTAACTCTTACACTCCAGGATATTTTTCAAGGATAGAAATTCATATTTTCCAGTTGCTTAATTTGCAATCTTCTTGTTGTGGCTCCTTCGACAATGTATGTCTTGCACTATTAGCCTGCTAAGATTGTCAACGTTTCTTCTTCTTCATTGAAATATTCTTTGGTTTAAATTTCAAATTTGCTTCGGCTTGGATAGGATCATAGGAACATAATTCAAAGCATGCATTTGAGCCTTTTCGTTTGAAGAACAAGAAAATAGGCACTCAATTGCTAAGGTGCGATGGAGTTTGTCTCTGCTTCATTTCTAGAAGCAGATTTATCATTTACTTATATTACTAGAAGCAGTAGAATACATAATTGTTTATTGTTCAACTATATATATATATATATATATATATATATATATAAAGAAGAAATCATGTAACGAAATGGATTCTTATTTGTACAAATGGTACTTCGAGCTTGGAACGAGCATGAAGAGATTAACGATATATATATATATGCTGGCATGGGTTTCAATATGTTTATCTTACATGATCTGCTGATTTATCTGAGACCTCTTGTCTAGCCATAATCAAGTTCTTTCTAAATCAACTACTAACTACTCGTCAGTCCATGCTCATATTTATATTCTGTTTTACCTCTCTTGGATTATGTCTTTTGTCTAAGCTTAACCATTGGCATTGGCTCCTAATGTATCAAATGTTCATTTGCACTTATTTATCAATATATATATATATATTTCTCTCTAATGTTGGCTCAATTGAAGCAATTTAAAAAAAATTAAAATTAATAAATTATAGCGAATATCAATAATATTTCGCGAAGATATATTAAATGGATTGTAGATCGTCAATTGAGAAGAAATTGATTAAAAATAATTAATTAATTTTGTTTTAAGTCCTCTTATCAAAGACTGGTTTTAAGCCACAAAATTCATTGAGCCGTCTCTGATTGAACTATGCTGGATATGTTGTTGTTGTTTGAACTACAAACCATTTCAAATCCTACGAGAAGTATCGCATCAATAATTACGTGCATAATGGGAAGTGGACTTATCAATAGAATCTAGTTGGATAATGGCACTCGTTCTTAACCAGTTTCGAAAGAATTAGCTCATGTTGGAGAGGAGCACTCCTACTTAACAATCTATCTATCGGTTCACGTAAATCCGAAATTATCATGAATGAACCACATACAGGAGAGCTTGTACTTGTGGTAGAAAAATAGATGTTAACCGATTTTAATGCGAAAATGCAAAATTATGTTTAGAATGGACAAAAAGAAAAGAGTGTCAAATAAGTTGAGATGGGTAGAGTATTTCGTAAAAACGTATATATTTCACCATGTACTTAAAAGTTGAAAGACATTGGGGCCAAGCCCATGGAAATTCCAAGTGGGCTTTATCATTTTATATATATAGAAAAGAGAAGTGCAGGTCGACCAATGGCAAAAGAGATATTTACTCAAATATGCAAGGGTAAAATGGTGATACCATACGTTGATATCATAGAAGTATATTGATATACGTGGTCACGCATACTTAAGTCAAGCAACTTTGTTTCTCGCGGATACAGTCAAACGTAACTCTAGAAGCATCTTCTTTCATCTCCCCGACATGCTTCATCAACGTTTCATACTGCTCTTTCCTTCAGACTGAAAGAGCCTCCTTTATCCTCTTGGTTGGTTGTCGCCATTTTAGGTATGTTAATTTCAAATGTTTCGCTCCTAAATTTTTTTCCAGTTTTATCTTCTGATTTTTTCCAATTTAATGGCTGAAACTTTTTGGTGATGTTGTCATTATTCTGCCAATTTTTTTTTCAATATTCTTCTGCTTTATATTTCTTATTTATGTTTCTCTTTTGCATTTACTCTATTTCTTTTCATGATATTTACTTTCAGTCCTAGAGTGCATAGTTGTTTTCATTTTGTTAGTTGAATGCTACAATTCTAGGTCCGCTTTCTGGAAACACCAATCTAAATTTATCAGAACTTTATTTCCCTCCTATATNTGTTCTATTAAATATTTTTTTGGTTGCAGTGTAGCTATTGTAAATAGTATAGTTTGGCTGAGGTAGAAGAGTGTCTAAAGTGATTAAAGACCGCAATCGATTACATATTAGTGCTTCTCCAATTTTGAGGCTTAGTTCGAGTTTCTTTTGAAGCATGGCATGGCATGGCAGAATTCTTTCATGGAAATGTTTGACCTTTTATTAAATAATGGATCTTGATCCTTTTTTTTATTTTTTATGTAGTTTAGATTTACATTTAGATATACAAATTTATATCTTAGTCGTGCTTGGTCTTGCTGTTTCGTTTATTTTCAAAATAGTAAAGAGATCACATGTCAAAGGTTGAACAAAAATAAAAGCAGCTTATAGCCACCAGAATAAGAAACTTGAAGTGATCTAAATGAAGTGAGACTCTTTATGGTTAAATGATTTTGGATTTTTTTTACGGCTACATAAGAAGATAGATCCAAATATATTTCTATGTCATTTCATGGTAAAGATTTTGCTTGATTTTGTTTATAGACAGAACCTTGAATCTTGTTAATCACAAAACATATGAGTTGCATTGGCAGAGCATAAATAAAAATAGAGGAAAATAAGAGTTATGCATTGTGGCAGTACTTTTACCTGTATTTGAAAGTTAATTTTGGTAAAACTTTATTAAAATTCGCAAATGATTAACAAGTCTCGGTAGTTTAGTCATCCAATAACAAGTCTCGGTAATTTTGCAGAAATGATGGTAAGGTTGCGTACAATAGACCCTTGTGGTCCGGCCCTTCCCCGGACTCTAAGCATAGGGGGAACTTAGTGTACCAGGCTGACCTTTATGCATATTTTATGGTATTACATAATGAATTCCCCACTGAATAACACTTTTTACTTTGTAACCAGTTGAGGTGAATTGCTATTTGGGATATCACTCACTTCATTTATAAAAATAATGCGTTGTTTATCTTTAGTCTTAGGAAGATACCACTATTTAGTCTTTTTAATTCTTATCTTAGCAAACTGCTAAATTTTTTCTGTCTCTTGAATAGCTACATCAAGATTCACTGATGATACAAGTTAATTATGTCCAGAACAAACTAATAAAAATGCTATGATGAAACTTTTGGTTAATAAGAAAAATCAATATGAAAGTAGAATGAGAAGCTTGACGATTTTAATATCCTTAGTTCAGAAGATAAAGTGAAGAGAGCATAGCTCATACAAAGTGGAAGAGTCACCTAAATAGAGGCAAAGTATTCAAACTTTGATGATGATCTGAAAAGTTCATCCATTCCAGCATCTGGTTGTTCTTCTTCAAAAATTATCTTGGTATTTTTCTCTATCACGATCTCTTTCATTTTCTTGGGATTTTCTCTAATGGGGTTTAATCTTTTTCCTTTTTTTCTTTTTTGTTTTGGATTTTTTTCCAGATTATTGGGTGTGTGTGACAAGTGCTGGATTTTGACAAGAAATTGATTTATTAGAAAGCTGGATGATTAATGGGGGAGTTTGAAGAAGAAAAAAGTCTGATTTTTTTGCTTGGTATAAATGAAAGTGTATATTTTTTTCGAACTTGCACCTCATACTTGATATTGTGAATTGTTATTTCTGAAAATTGTTGTGTAAGATAATTTTCATGCTCGAAAAGTAAGTAACAGGGATTTGATGCATAATTCACTGGGTAACTTATGTATTTTGCCTAACACCATTGATATCTAATTTTCAATTTGATGTTTGTGTTTGAGAGTCTACAGGAGACAACCTTTCAACTTGCGTAAGATAAGGTAAAGTTAGTGTACACACTATCTTCATTAAACTCTACTTGTGAGGTTATACTAAATTTGCTGTTATTGTTATTCTCTCGTGCACAACTTTTCTTGACATAGTCTACCTGGATATACATATTTTTTTTTTAAAATCAAGTTCATGACTAGCACACCCATGTAGGTGTTTTAATCTGCATCTATATATATTTAAGCACAATAGTATTTTGTTGGACATTTTTGTTAATGTAATTGGAGAAGGAAAAGAAGACTTTTCACTACTTGAATGCTCCGGTGCCGAATTTCTTTTGAAAACATAGTCATTTTATTGTGTCACTTAGTATTGTTTAACAATTTAAATTGTGTTTCAACTAATGCAATGTAAATTTTGCAAACAAATCTCAGTAGTTGGGCCCGCGAGCGCGGGCCAACATTTATCTAGTTTTATAAGAATTAGAAAGATCATACATGTGGTGTGGGTGGTGGGTGAGGTGCCTTTCTATAAACTTAAGAATAATTTTTTGGAATGTTACAGCAATGTGTTAACTTTTGGAACAAATTAGACCCCTTCTTAGATTTCCTTTAGATATTGTGGTCCTTTATCGAATCTATAACACACACTAGAGGAAACACTGAGATTTTTATTTGAAAATGATTGCAAATCATATGTTTTCGACTGTGGAAGAAGTTTATCATCTCGAAAAGAGAAACTTTACCACCAAAGAATACAGTGGGATGAATGAGATTCTTTATTTTTATTTAAATATTTCGAGTTTAAAGTATGATAATGGATAATCCTCTAATAGGGAGCGAAGAATGTATCGGTTATCGTGCCTAAAATAAATATTGGATAGACAAGTGCGGAGCGAATAACTGCTGAAAATATCTAAGTCGTAAGCCCAGCCCAAGATAAGTATTGTCTTATTCCGACTTCTCCGGTAGCCCAGTCGAGGCAGCGATCACTCCATAATAAGCTCTGTGCGAATCTGATTTAATCGAATCAATAAATTCTTAATGCTTAAAGAAAAAGAAAAATCACATCTGCGCCACATTGTTTAATCATAATTCGTAGTCATTTGGGATTTGTCGTTTTGAATTTATGAGGATTTTTTTTAAAATGTGAATTTTTTGAGTTCATTTATGTCGTTAACACGGATGGAAAGCAAAGCCACAAAGATCATTGGAATTTAAACTCGTAACACTATGATTTAAATTGGGACTCCTTAGTTCTTTGTTACTAAACTGTTTGAGAAAGTGAGTTTTTTGAATTGGAGAATCAAAATTCAATAATTTATTTGTGTATCATACTGGGCCTTCTAGCGCATTAGTGGCCCTATTGCAAATATAGCCATTGGCCACTTTGACCCAAATGGTCCATAGTTGATTTTCAACAGTGTACTACTGTTCCACGTGGTATGAAGGTAGATAATCACGTGACATCATTATGGGCACTGACCCACAAAGACTATGTGGTTAGGCTTTTCCACAATCCATTATTGTATTGGGCCTATGGGTTGGTTGGGTTTTGGGCCCGCAATCCACTCGCACTGTCTCTTCCAGGCCCAACCCATTGTCCTAGGTGCGGTCACTATGACTTTTGGTCCCACTACTCTCACCTATTGGAAAAATAATATTGTATAGCCGCTCTCATAATATACCTGAAATACATAACTACACTTTTTATATATAAATATATATATATATATATATACAAAAAAGTATACTATTTTTATACACTTTTGCGGTTACTGGATATAAATAGTTTTGACCGCGGGTTAAAAGCAGTGGCGAAGTCACATGGTCCTAAGGGTGGTCAGTTGACCATCCTTTGTCGAAATATTACACTGTATATATAGATAAAATATCACGTTTTAGAGGTATATAATACATGTTAAATACTTTTTATCGAAAAAAAATTTCACCTCTATCAAATTTGAATACTCTCCAGAAAATTCATAGTTGTCGCCCACCTATTCGGCACATCTCTTGGTTAGGATTTCCAACAAGGGCCCCATTTCGAGTATTCATTATTTATTTACGTTGTTCCATTCATCGACGGAATAAGTTGTTCTCTCTTTGTATGATATTGAAATAATTTTTAAGGTCGAGCTTATTCTATTATCTGTGTTAGTAGCATGGTATAAGTGTTATTAGACTCGTCCATCCATAGTTTTGGTTTACTTCACAGTACTCCCAGGAGCCGATGTAGCGTAATTACGACGAGTTTTAACGCGGGATATGTTTTATGTGTAAAAATTTACTAAAATTACAATAACGAACGAATATGAATCTATAATTTTAAAAATATAACATATTTAATATTAAAAATTTTAAAGACTGAATCCATAAAGTTTAAATCGTGAATCTGCCTCGCCTTCGTTTTTGATGTTCTAGATGTCTACTATCTAGTCTAGAGCGTGCATGGGAAATGGGCCTCCTTAATATTATGCTTAGGGTCGTTTTGTTACCGGGATAAGATACTAATTCCGATGTATAATTCAATATTATATTTATCTTTTATATTTGGTTGCAGTATTAATTAATATTGAAATATTTCTTCTCTGACCCCAATGACGACAATTTTCCCTTTATGTTTTCATATATCACCTTTTGGTCTCAAGAAGAAATTCTAATTACTATGTTTGAGTTTGGTTCTAGAAGAACTGTTCTAATTTTCTTGCAGTTCTTTTTTTTTTTTTTTAAATTTTGATTTTATTTTCTTCCTAAAAGAAGTAGGAGCACAACAATGAAATTGCTACTCTTCACCATCCATGTATACACTAGATGATGTATTCGTGCGATGCACGAGCCCAATTGTTATTTTTTTCTTCTTCTCCTTATTTTTTTCCTTTTAATTTTTCCTGATCTATTGCTAATTACACACTTTCTATGTCATTAGGGAAAGAAGAAAGAGAAAAGGCTTTTATATAATAACGTATAGAACCCCGATTACCTGTATTGTTATTTATCTTTTGCACTATGTGCATTTTAATTTTTCTGAAATCGTATTACTATACCATTCACTTTGTAATACTTGTCGAAGTTTGATACTTTATAATACATGATTAGATAATAGTTCAAGTACAATTTAAATGATTTTTACATAGGGTTTACACTTTTTTATTTTAAAAATTTTTTGCACCACCAAACTTAAAATTAATACTATAAAATATTGACTAAAAAGTCAGTAGAAAAATAAGTCGTAATGTATTTTTCTCATAGTTTAAATTGATATATATTTTTATTCTTTAACTATTTTCAGTTGTGTTAATGTATTACTTTTTCTTTTTATACTAATCAAAATTTGAATAACAAAACATATTAATTTTATTCCCAAATAGTTGATGAAAAAGTATTTTTTTGGTTCTTTGAAATAAAAATCGTTATTTTTAATTATTAAGAATTTTTAACAAGAAAATTTGTATTTTATTCTAGTTTAATGACATAATTTTAAAAATAAATTAATCCCTCGATCACTCTAAATAATAAATACTTAATCAATATTACCATAGTAAATAATTTTTTTTTTAATATGTTACCATAGTAATTTTAATCAGGTTAACATTTGAATTATAAAATTACCAAGAAGATAATTTTTCTTATTAAAAGTACCTATTGAAAAAATAATAATAACAATCAAGTAATGCATTTAACAAAGATAGTGAAAGTTGAATGGAAAAGGGGGTCCACCTGAAGAATTTAGTAGTATGGCCACGTTCCCACAACCAAACTTTTGAGTCTAGTATACAATCAAATAATGAATTAGTATATTTAAAATAACCATTATGCCCTTGGTCAACCTCCTCTTCACTTTTCTATATCTATGTACTACATTTAATTTTACACTTGTGTCACGCACCTTTCATAACATAAATACTACTTATACAAAAATTCTACATAAATTTTCTTTCCAAGTCAAAGGAGCGTAGTGTCGTGCCCCCTTCTTTCCTCGCGGAGATCGGGTTTATGATATTCGGTTGGGACAACTCTTTTCTTTTGGAAAAGAGATTTGTATTTTTGAGAGTCGCCACCTAACGATTTTTAAAGGTGCGTTAGGAGACCAAATGGGGTTCATTTACAACTACGTTGCTAACCTGAGATAGGGTAAGGGCTTGAAATTACTAAGGATCCACAAGTGTGGTTCCCGACCAAACAGTTTTTTTTGTGAATTTGTACAGCTTAGCAAACAAACAAATAAGGCTCAAATAAGAGGAAATTTAAGTCTTAAGCATGCAGATGTTTAATATATATATATATATATATATATATATATAT
>ML385212.1:34564-122861 GCA_005239525.1 Nicotiana knightiana | reverse complement strand
CCTGATCAGCTGGTATACGATGATGATTTTGCCCACAGTGGCCGATATTATATGATGGGATGCTCTCAGAGGCTGATGATGTTATGAAACATGTGCCTATGCACGACATGACATTCATATTCATGACGCTAAAAGTAATTTAGGACGCTGCGTTTCATGTCGGCAGGTCCCGATAGACACTTCGAGAGCCCTCCAAGTAGGCTATCAGCTCAGCGGAAGATATTGGTGCACTCCATTTGCTTCAGAGTGGCTTGTTTGGTTAGTATGATTTAGACGGGTATTGCTTGGTATGGAGGGACTCTATCTCGACCTTTATGACATTTATGTACTCTTAGAGGCTTGTAGACATATGTCGTATACGTGAAATATATTACGACCTTGTCGGCCTATGTTTTGAGTTTGTAAATGATTATGTTGGCCTATTAGACCCGTATGTCATGTGTATATGATAATGTAATAAGAAAGATACATTACGTTGGTACTCGGTCGAGCAAGGTATCAGGTGCCCGTCGCGGCCCATCGGTTTGGGTTGTGACAGTTTTGGGTATGATATGACTACGACCTTGTCGACCTCTATGTGTATAAACCTTTTTCTAAATTAGTAATGTGAGTTAAGTCTTAATATTTTTACTTATATATTTGGATGTCGCCCGTAATGGCCTGTGATGAATTTGATAATAAACTAGGATAAGTTATGTGGTGTTCGGTTGGGTAGAACTTAATATTACAATGGGTATGGATTTGTTGGCTTTTTGTTATGCTAACATTAAGTGTAGGTCAAAGATGGTTTGATTTCAGTTCCCAGGAGAGCCTCTTTTAGAATGGGAAGGTAATACGGCATCGCCAAGAGGTAAATTTATCTCATATCTCAAGGCAATAAGGAGATAGTACGACTGCATGGTGTCCCAGTATCTATTATCTCGGATAGAGGATCTCAATTTACAACTAACTTTTGGAGGTCCTTCCAAAAAAAGATTGGGGACTCAAGTAAGTGTTAGTACAACATTTCATCCCCAGACAGATGGACAAGTTGAGTGTACTATTCAGACACTTGAAGATATGTTACGAGATTGTGTGATAGACTTCAAAGGTAGATGGGATGATCATCTGCCGCTTATCGAGTTTGCATATTATAACAGTTATCATTCCAGTATTCAGATGGCTCCATACGAAGCTCTTTACGGACGGAAGTGTAGGTCGCCTATAAGGTGGTTCGATGTTGGAGAATCTGGATTACATGGGCCAGACCTGGTTCAGCAAGCCATAGAAATAGTAAAGCTTATCCGGGATCGACTATTGACTGCTGAGAGTCGTCAGAAGTAATATTCTGACGTGCGGCATCGAGATTTAGAGTTCGGGGTTGATGACTGGGTATTCTTAAAGGTGTCACCTATAAAGGGTGTGATGAGGTTTGGCAAGAAAGGCAAGCTTAGCCCACGGTATATTGGGCCTTATAGGATCATTCGGAGAGTGGACCAAGTAGCCTATGAGTTAGAATTGCCCTCTGAATTGGAGATTGTCCATCCGGTTTTTCATGTATCTATGTTACGGAATTGCGTTGGAGATCCTACCCAGTGGTTCCCACGGATGATGTACATATTACAGAGGACTTCTCATACGAGGAAATTCCAGTTGTTGTTTTAGACCGACAAATCCACAAGCTACGGAATAAGGAGGTTGCCTCCGTGAAAGTACTTTGGAGAAACAACAATGTGGAAGAATGACTTGGGAGGCCAAAGAAGACATGAAGTCTAGATATCCCTATTTATTTCCTCCTCCACAGAAGGGTTCGACTGAGATGTCATAACCTCAAGGTACGTGTACGAATTCTTGTGTTAGCTATTGGTCGTGTGAGGCCATCGTCGTTATTAATGATTGTGGTCCTATGTGGAATTAAATTATTGGGTTTCTACAGGAAGAGTTTGTCGTAGTGTTGTTACAAAGGTGACTCGCCAAGGTTATATAGATCCCGGAGAGTTAAACATTCGAGGACGAATATTTCTAAGGAGGGAAGGATGTTACATCTCGCGTTTTTCGTACGCTAAAGGTTTCGTCTTCAGTTAGTTGACGCAGACTGGGGGTGAGATTATCTTGAGAGTAACATATTTCCTCTATTTATAACAAGCGAGAAGTAAGTTTCATGAAGGATAGAAGATACATGAATTAAATAAAATGAGTTTCGTTGAAAGTGGCCAGTTTGGGATAAAATACGGGTCGATCGATAATACCCGATAATTATAGACTAGTACCAGGAAAGGTACTATATGACCATGGTAGTATAATGCATAAAGTTTATATAAAGTATATTAAAAATAAGTAGAATTTTAAGTAATTTGAGTGAAATTTTAAATTATGCGGGTAATTGATTAATTACCGGGTAGCAGGACATTACCTAGTTGATTATTAAATTATAAGATGATACGTGACAGCAAAGGAGCTCAAAGCATATTACTAATTAGCCATGTAAGATCAGTGGAATCTACATGTATAACCCTTAAATAACTGAAGGTATGTATCAAGATTGGACTCTTTTAAATTACATCTACTTTAAGAGATTGAAAAACACTTTGAACAGAGAACAACAAAAATAAGTCTTGTCTCCTCATTTCATTCTTAGTTCAAAAGAAACGTCAGAAGTAGAAGCTCACTTCGTTCTTCAAATTTCAAAGGAGAAAAATCTCATTTTGTTCAAGAAAAATTCAAAGAAGCAGAAGCTTATTTTCGTTCAAAAATACTTCAGCGTAATTCCATCAAAACTTTGCAGTTACAAAAGAGTAAGATGCAATCTTCACCAAGAATATTATACGGAGCTTTCTCTACTCCAGGTATGTTAAGGCAAATATTTTCCTTAATTTTGTCATGATCTCGTAATTACACGAGTTTGATAACGAGGCATAAAGAAAAATTCATATCCCGGAATTTACGTATATTTTCTTAGTCTTGTAAGTTACAAAATTCTCCTTATCGGGACTTCATATTAAATTGAGTATTTCCTTTTTCCAGTCAAGAGAGCAGAAAGTCTATATATACAATATTACAGTATTTTCATTACCATCGAGTTATAATCGATGGGCAGGCCCCTATTGGGCAACCTCTGATCAGATGGTAAGTTATATACCGAGCCTACTGTGGCCAAACGCCTATGAGCGAGCCTAGTTGGCCGAGATACAGAGCCTAGTATGGCCGAGCGCCTATGAGCGAGCCTACTACGACAGATCAGTTATATATATATACCGAGCCTTATAAGGCCGGACATCTATTTTTACTTATCATGTTGAAAGGATTGAGTCAGTATCCGCAGGTAAGCATATGTGGGGATTATCAGTTCAGTTTTAGCTTTCTGTATACTGCCTGACATACTCGGTACATATTTGTACTAACGTCCTATTTCACGGGGCATGCATTTCATACCCACAAGTGTAGGTAGGCAAGCTGACGGTCCCCCTTCTTAGGATCCTTGATCAGCGAGAGTTGGAGTGCTCCATTTGGTCTGAAACTGCTTTTGAATTTGGTACGATATCTTTGTGTATGTGTGTGTGTGTGTATATATATATATACATATATATATATATATGGGTATGACGTGGCTCAGTCCCGTCTTTGTACAGTTATACTTCTATTAGAGGTCTATAGACAGTAAGTCTAGTTGGTTAGTATGTGGCCTTGCCGGCTTCCAGTTTTGAGATGTATAGTTGTCTATAGCAACCTTGTCGGCTCGCCCTACTTATGTTGCACGTATATGTATGTATGCCTTTTTGGGAAAATTTCCTTCATGTACATTATTCTCGTAATTCAGCAGATGTTAATCAGGTTTATATCTTAGACGCATGCTTAGGGGTGTTTGACAAGTAGGACTCGGGCACCTATCGAAGACCATCGGTTTGGGTCATGACAGGGCACTTAAACCGAGAACACCAACCGTCAGGTACACGGGAATCAAAATAGAAGTGGCACAGGAAGTGATGCGGCACATTGGGAATACGTGTAATGATGATGTATGCAGTAGTGATGTCACCCTAAGTAGATGTCACAGTGAGATGTGGTTCCTAAAGCGGAACGTTTCCATATCGTGCTAGGTCTTATCTACTCAATTCCCTCTATCTGAATTTTCCGATCACGACCGGCGAAGTCTGCTCAACGAGGTTGACCAAAAGACGACCTTGATAAGCGAAGGGACTAACTTTATGGGTCAAAATCAGATTGAGCACCGAGTAGTGCAGAAGAAGACATTAAGAGTGATTCAAAAAATCACTACGAGTGGCGTGGTCGAGGTTGACCAGTGATCGAATGAGCTGCATAGCCTAGCGGCCGGTTGTTGCCGAGGTCGAGGGGTAACGTCTAGTTTTGTACTAGTATCTTCAGAAGGAATATTCTGTCGAATATTATCTCTGATTGTACTTTAGGGTTCTTTGGGAATATCCCATACAAATATGAGGGAAGATGAGGGATAAGAAAGGATATTCTCGATGACAAAAACACTTATAAAAAGATAAGCCCTCACGAAAAATACAAAGAACCACTTCTGAAGAGATTAAACCTTTTGTGGATTAACTATTTTCATTTCCATCAGATCCAAGAAAGTGCACAATATTCTCTCATACTCTTGTCATTCATCATTGTCATAGAAAGGAATCCGTCACCCCATTCAATATTGGGTGAATCTTCCTCTTTATTTACATTTATCGCCATTTAATATCATTTATTGCTTGGTGTTTCTTGCATATTGTCACATCTACACATTTATTAGTAAGGCTTTATTTTTCTATAGCGTTGTTCATATAACCCATTTAAGATTTGGAGTAATTAGCTTTAACTAAGATTGACTCTTCTTAATAACTGATTAATTAGTTTAACCAAAGAGTAACTACGTTCCCTTTTCCGGTTATGCTTTTAGTGGTTTCCCCCAGTTTGGCAAGGCCATCTGCTTCGATGTTCTGCGCCGGGGTATTTGGTTGAGCTGGCATTCATCGAACTCGGGTAACAATCTACAGATCTCGGCCTCGTATTTTTGTAGCCTTTGTTCCTTGATTTGGAAAGTCCCTATGATTTGATTGACGACGAGTTGTGAGTCACATCGTAGTATCACTCGTCGTGCTCTGTACTTGAGTGCTAATTTTAATCCTGCAATCACGGCCTCATACTCCGCCTCATTGTAAGTCATATTAGGGCACCTTATGGACTGGCTAATTATTTCGCTTGTTGGGACCTCAAGCACGAGTCCTAATCCAGATCCTGATGCGTTAGAGGCGCCATGGATATACAGAACCCATAGGTCGTGCATTTTGGGGGAAGAACTGGCGGCTTCCTTTTTGACTTCGGGCATTATTTTTGCGCTGAAATCGGCGACGAAGTCGGCAAACACTTGCAACTTTATCGCCGCGTGGATGATAGGTTATATCGTGCTATCTCAATTCTATGGCCCATTTGACCAACCTACCTGACAGCTCGGGTTTTTGTAAGATACTCTATAGAGGAAAGGTCGTGACCACTAAAATGTGGTGGCACTGGAAATAAGGTCTAAGCTTTCTTAAAGATACGACCAAAGCCAGGACTAGCTTCTCGAGGTGGGGGTACCTCATTTCGGCGTCGGCCAAATTTTTGGTAATATAATAGATTAGAGATTGCGTACCTCTATTTTCTCGGACCAAGACCGAACTTACCGCCTCATCGGACACAGCTAGGTAAATGAGGAGACGTTCCCCAGGTTCCACCTTAGCGAGAAGCGAGGGAGAAGATAGGTATGCCTTTAGTTCCTTTAAGGCGTCGACACACTCGGAGTTCCATTGGAGTCCGTTGTCTTTTTTGAGTATGCCAAAAAATTTGTGGCACCTATCAGTACCGTGATAAGAGTCTTGGTAGGACAGTTATACAGCCAGTCAACTTCTGCACCTGCTTCTTGTTGGTCAGTTTCTCCGGTATTCCTGCTATGGCTTTGATTTGGTCAGGATTGACCTCAATGCCCCGTTGTGATACTAAGAAGCTGAAGAAATTTCCCAAGGTTACACCGAAGGTGCATTTCTCGGGGTTCAATTTCATTCCATATCGTCTGAGTATGTCGAAGGCCTCCCTCAAATGGTCGATGTGGTCTTCTTTTCTTTTCGACTTGACCAACATGTCGTCTATGTATACTTCCGTGGTTTTGCCGAGCTGGTCTTTGAACATTTTGGTCACCAACCTCTGATATGTCGCCCCTACCTTTTTCAATCCGAACAGAATTAACCTATAGCAGTACATCCCTTGGTGGATGATGGAGGTGATATTTTGATGATGCTCTTCCTCCATAAGGATCTGGTTGTAACCCTAATAGGCATCTAGGAAAATCAATAGCTCTTTCCCGACCGTTGCGTCGATGAGCTGGTCAATATGGGGCAGTGGGAATGAGTCTTTTGGGTCTGCTTTATTCAGATCCGTGAAGTCTACACACATTCGCCATTTCCCATTCTTCTATTTTACCATGACCACATTGGCGACCCATTGGGGATATTTTGACTCTCTGATAGAGCCATTTTCCAGTAATTTTTCGACCTCCTCGCGGACAACATTATTTATTGCGACATTGAATTTTCTTCTAACTTGCCGTACTGGGGGTAGAATGGGCCGACATTCAATTTATGTGTTGCTATCTCCTTTGGGATGCCCGGCATATCTGCATGGAAAAAGTAAACTGATAGGCTTTTTTGATGTGGTTTTTTTTATCGAGTTTCACGGGGTCGAGGTCTTCCACAGTTGATCTTGTAGCCTCTACGATTTCAGGGTCCTTGATGACATCTTTCCCTTTGTCACGCCCTGACCTCGACTTTGTTAATTGCTATTCCTCTTCATTTTTGTCCTTCAATTATTGGGTAAATGTTAAGTCTTGGGCGATGTGGTAGCATTCTTGGGTCGTGTGTTTCTCACTACAAATGCCGAATACTCCCCATGGGGTGGGAAACTTGACGACTTAGTATAAGCTGGAGGGGATGACCCTCATGGAGTATATCCAAGGCCGACCTATGATGGCATTGTAAGCCGTATCTTGATCCATAATGTGGAATGTAGTTTCCAAAGTAACATCACCTGCCAGAATGGGTTAGCGTGATTTTCCAGATGTCCGCTCAACTACATTGTTAAAACCCATTAGGGTGATGCGGTGTGGCACTATCCTATCCTCGAGCCTCATTTATGCGAGAACTACGGGGTGGATAATGCATGTGTCAATTCCATCGTCGACCATAATACGTTTTACATCAGTATCTGAAATGCATAAAGTAATAACAAGAGCGTCATAGATAGGGAAAGTCAAATTGTGGGTATCCGACTCGTCGAAGATGATACTTTCTTCGAGGTCATCATACCGTTCATGAGTGATTGATCGTTTCAGCTTGTGGGCAGTCGTGAATTTCACGTCGTTGATTGAAACGCCCTTGCCTCCTCCGATGATCATTTGGATGGTACGAGCTGGGGAGGGTGGTTTTGTTGGACTCTGATGTTATTCGCGTCCTCGAACAAAACTTTCCCTTCCTCGGTCGCTCAACATATCTTTCAAATATCCTTGGTGAAGCATATTCATGATCTCTTGCCTCAAGGCGATGCAATCCTCGATTTTATGGCCTCGTTCCTGATGGAATTCGTAGAGGGGTTTGACATTCTGGTGTTTGGATCGGACTACATCTTCTGCGGCCACTTCACTTTTGAACCGAGCTTCTTCAAGGCATAGACTATTTCTGAAGGGGAAACACATAAATTGTGAGCAGATAGTAGGAAGCATACCTCTTTCGCTTCGGTGAGTCCCTGTTTGTGGCCTGGACGGGCCATCTCCATGACGGGGAGATGGTATGACGGCGTATCTGATATACGGTTGGGGTGCGGGCCTGCGTGGTCCCTTCTGTTATCATTTCTACGATCTTTCCTTGACTCCATTTGGACTGAGGTCAATCGTTAAGTTGGTCCGTTGAGGTCGTCCTCATCAGCTCGTACCCCGGTGCAATAGGCATGTGTATATCGTCCCAAGTGGTTAGGGGTACTTCATGAGTCGGCTTAGCAATTTTCTAGTCGTGCGTGAACCACTCCTGTTTAACCCGTTTTGGAAAGCTACTACCGCCATCACCTCTGATATATTTGGAAGAGTCATTCTCACACGGTTGAACCGGGCGAAGAAGTTCCTTAGTCCTTTGGTAGGTGACTATTTAATGGAGAATATGTTGTTCACCCTCGCCTCTACTTTCTTAGCCCCAGCGTGGGCGGTGACAAACTTGTCGGCTATCTCCTCGAACGTTTCTATAGAACGCGCAGGTAACTGTGAGTACCAAGCCAGTGCTCCCCCGGTGAGGGTTTCACCAAACTTCTTCAACAATATGGAAGACACTTGTTCTTTGGCAAGGTCGTTGCCTTTCAATGCAGTGACATAGTGGGTCACATGATCCTCAGAATCCGTCATACCTTCATATATTTTCAAATATGGCAGCATTTTGAAGGTTTTAGGTATGGCGTGCGGTGCGGCTTCATCACTGTACGGTTGCTCAACGAACCGGCCGGCATCCCATTCTGGTAAGAGCTTTGGGGTGCCTGGTATTTTGTCTACCCTTTCTTGCTTCTCTTTCATTTGGTTGCGGAGCATTTTGTTATTGTTCTCCATCTCCTCCATCTTTCTCAAAATGGTCGTGAGGCTGTCGTTACCTGTATCATTAATGCTGTGAGTAGTATCTTTTACAGGGGGAAGGTTGTGTTGTTCATCTGTTGCTGGTGCGATGCAGACTCTCACATCTTCCATGTTCGCCCTTTGAGTGAGTTTGTCGAGTATGCTGGTCAGCGTACTTGTTAACCACGCTTCGAGCAGCTTTTTTACTACTGTGGTGCCTCTTTTGTTGTGGACATAGAAGCCCCTTTTCCGTGTGAGGCTATGACGCTACCGTGAGGGAGGGGTCGACCACTTCGCTTGGGGGAGGCGTTTGGCGTTACGTTCTCCTCATCCATTCCAGTGACCTCATTGATGGTGCTTAGGAGGCCGGTAGCAAGACCAACTACCGCTTTCATTCTTTCCTCTCCATTACATGCAATGTTAGAATATGCATGCAGGAAAAAAAAAAGATCTTGTTGTTTTTTTTTTAGATCTGAAAGAAACTAAAACTTTGACTAGGAAATCTCCATAGAAGGCGCCAAATTGTTTGACCAAAAAATAATAATTTTTGGTTAAGCTAATTAATCAGTTATTAAGAAGAGTCAATCCTAGTTAAAGCTAATAACTCCAAATCTTAAACGGGTGATATGATCAGCGTTATAGCAAAATAAAGCATTACTAATAAATGTGTCCAGATGTGATAGTATGCAAGAAACACCAAGCAATAAATGATATTAAATGGCAATAAATTTAAATAAGGAGGAAGATTCACCCAATATTGAATGGGGTGAAAGATTTCTTTTTCTAACAATGATGAATGACAAGAGTATGAGAGAATATTGTACAGTTTGTTGGATGGATCTGATGGAAATGACAATAGTTAATCCACAAACAGTTGAATCTCTTCAAAAGTGGTTCTTTGTATATTTCATCAGGGCTTATCTTTTTACAAGTGTTCTTATCATCGAGAATCTCCTTTCTTTTCCCTCATCTTCCCTCATATTTGTACGGGATATTCCTAAAAAACCCTAAAGTACAATTAGAGAGAATATTTGACAGAATATTCCCTCTGAAGATACCAGTACAAAACTAGTCGTTATGCCTAATTCTACCACTCGACCTTGGCAACGACCGGTCGTTAGGCTATGCAGCTCATTCGGTTACTGGTCGACCTCGACCACGCCACTCGTAATGATTTTGCGAATCGCTCTTAACGTCTGCTTTTACACGATTCGGTCCTCAATCTGATTTTGACCCATACAATTTTAACGATATCTTTACGAATATAAAAGTGTTTTATGTTTAAAGTTGAAGATAAGAAAGAATATAATTATTCTAGGTGCTTTTTTACCGTTCCAGAATCCTAGTTCATAACTATTTATGTCATGGTCCAACGTGCTTAGAATTAGGTATGCATTAAATTAGGAAATAAATAATAGGTCTAACCTGAATTCTTGTCCTCTAGTAACATTAATAATTGTCAAACCAATTTTGTCTGCTAGAGAACCAACTTCCCTTCTCTGTCCTCACTAAGCTTCATCATATGACTACGTATCAAGGTGAAATGTCATTCACAAAACAAGTGGAGATAACTTTTTTATCTAACTTGCAGAATATGTGCCCTGCATCCTTGAGTGAGACTACATCTACAGGTAATGCAAACAATATGGAACTCAAACATATACTGCATGTATTACTGAAGGCCTGTCAACCTTCTCGGCCGAAAGAAGCCAGGAGATACGAAGCAAATGCAACAGGGCTTTGTGAAGCAGGAGTTACATTTTTTAAAGTTCAAAATGTTTATAGGTCGTCGGACGCAAATAACAGCCTTGGAAATAGGACAACATCACTCTTTGATACAAAGTTTGAGAAAAGGTTGTTAGTATCTGTATTCGAAAACATAATTTCTTCAAAATAAACTAAACCAGAAATCAAAGATAGAAATAGAATGAAATGAATAACGTTCCGAGCCCGACAGAAAACTGTGTTTCCCTAAAGAATTTAATCCCCTCACTACTGTCCAAGGTTGTTGAATTATTCCTTCTAGGATAGATCGGAACAATTATTCTATAATACCGGCAATAGAAATTACAGAACTTCGTCAAACTCAACAAACGACAGTAAACCACACTGATGCTTACATTTTTTTCTTTTGGAAAACAAATGCAGAAATGCAGAGAAAAGAGGGGAGAGTATGCAAATTTCGGTGGTCAGAAAGTGAGACCAAACCATTGAACTTCTAGCCAAACAGTCTGGGTTGAGTAGGTGCGAAAGTACATGTTCACATGAGGTACTGTTTTGGCAGAAAATTTTTTTTTCTGTTTGATCGCGAATTCAAAAACGACTGTTAGTTGTTAGGAAATTATCCGCGAAATAAAATTTGCACGAAATATCAGGAAAAAAATTTTAAATAACAGAAAACGGGAAATAAATTTGGTCCAAAAATTATCAATCAATCATATCAATTGAAAGAATCCGAATCCGGTCTGAGCGGAGCCGAGCCGAGCGACCACGACGACGACCCGAGGCATCACTTCTTCTTAACTCTTTAAAAGCTAGAAGATGTGCTTCTCTATATAAGTACAAAGATTTTCTTTCCTTCTTCCAATGAGGGACAAAGTTTATTAGTAAAGGAAGCTATTTCAAACTTTTCGTTTCCTTCCTAATCTTTTCTCTCCATTTCCCATTCACACATCTTATCTAATTAGATAAAAAATCCAACAATCCCTCATATGGGGAATGGCTATCTGAAAATATGCATCCATGAAAACTGTGTGATTTACAAGCAAGGATTAATTGCTTCTGGATAAGTAGGTTTCCCTTTGAATTTTCCATAGTGAACTTTTGTCGGATATACTCGGTCAATCGGTAGATTTGATATCTTTGAACCGTCTAACTTTGGTGTATACCTAGACAACCATAAGTCAAACAATCAACCCTTTAACCGCCTTTGATTCTCATTGTTGTGTTCGTTTCAGCCAAGAACATCGTCTGGTTCATGTGCGTAGAGAAATAGCCTTACAGAATTCTCCTTGAAGCGGCTTACACTTCACACTTATATAGTTGATTCCTAAACGTGTTTTCTGATAGATACACTATTTGATATACTCCGTATCAAACTTTGAAACAATTGAAAAGCCTTAACGCTTTATCCTTGGTACTGAACAATGTCTCATCACGAGAATAGGCCAAAATTTTATTTGACAATGTTGAACCGTCACTAATGACTTTGTTTGATTTCCTTGAACCTAGATCTTGGGATCTCCAGTCTTATAGGTAGAGGTACCGCCACAGTGACTTGTCATCGGCCATATTCTCATTCCCTTCGAAGATTTATCAACCGCCTCTCTATTTAGGCCTTTTGTAAGTGCATCCGACACATTATCTTTTGGCTTTACATAGTCAATTGTGATAATTCTACTAGAGAGTAGTTGTATAATAGTATTATTTCTTCATCGTATGTGACGAGATTTTCCGTTATGCATAACGCTTCCAGCCTTTCTATTTCCATTTGACTATCGCAATGTATGCATATAGGAGCCACTGGTTTGGGCCAAAACGGAATATCTTCCAAGAAATTCCATAGCCATTCAGCTTCTTCTCCAGCCTTATCTAAGGCTATAAACTCAGACTCCATTGTAAAGCGAGCAATGCATGTTTGTTTGGCTGATTTCCAAGAAACTGCTCCTCTACCAATTGTAAAAACATATTCATCTGTGGACTTTGTTTCGGATGACCCGGTGATCCATTTTGCATCACAATATCCTTTAATTATCGCATGATACTTACTGTAATGCAAAGCATAGCCTTGGGTAATTACACGACCCAAAAATCCACTAGTCGTGATGGCACCTAACCCAACCCGCTAGGTAAGACAACCAAAAACTAACCACTTCCAATAATATTTAACAAGATAATTAAAAAAATAAATTATCTGAATCTTATACATTACCCCGAGGATTGGTAGTACAAATCAAGAGCTTCTAAGAATAAAATTTACAAAGCTAAAATGGAGTAAATACATCGTCAGTTTGAAAAGTACATAAATAGAGTTTTATAGATCTAAAGCTACCACGAACAAGGGGCAGCTACAACTGGGACGTAGGTACATGTTCAATCCAGCTCCAAACGAACACAACAACATCAGCAGCCAACATTTGCACGTAAGGTGAAGTGTAGTATGAGTACAACAGACCCCATGTACTCAGTAAGTAACAAACTTATCATTAGGTTGAAAGCAGTGACGAGATAACACAAGGTCGGGTCCAATACCAATACCGCCCAATAGTTCATAACAACATAATACTAGTAATAAAAGAGGTATCTCATAAGTAAAAATTGCTCAGCTCATTCACAATCCCAGAAAATAGTCATGTTTTTCAAGTATCTCAGTGAAAACCCAAATCTTTTACCAAAAAAGCCAAAAATACGAGTAAGTTTGAAAACTGTAACTTTTTCAAATATCCTTTCCACAATAAATAAGATGTTTCATTTTATTTCCAGATAGAAAGTGTGAAATACCTCTCAATGCCCACATATCAATGTGTGTAAACGGTCATGAATGACGTGATACTGTACAGCATGAGGAAACCTACATCTCTATGCATGTATGTCATGTGCGCATGCCAATGCCATGTATCTCGAAGATGAATCATATACTCACACTCTTAGAGTACTCAATCTCACTGTCTCACACTTTCCACTCATCATGCTCAACCACTCGATACCGTATATGGCCCATATGGCCCAAGGAAGATCCATCTCGAAATATATACATCACTGACCATCAGTCACTCAATACCGAGGAAGGCCAATCCGGCCCCATGGATCCATCTCCAGGTATATAAATGCTTCGGACAAGATCCATGTCCATGGAAGATCTATCCCTCAATATTATCAACCACGCTCATTAGGGGTGTGTACAGACTCCGAAGGGGCTCCTACAACCCAAGCATTATCATAGCCAGATCCAGGCATAAATCAATATAACATGTTGCGGCGTGCAACCCCATCCCATAACTGCCACTCATAATCATTCTCTCAGCCTCACTAAGTCATCAATCTCTCCAGTCTCACTCACGGGCTCACAATGTCATGAAACTAGCCCGACAACAATGATATGATGTATCAATAAACAACAATTGAGACGGAGATATGATATTGATGCATGAATATGACAAGTACGAAATATCTATGAAATCACTGAGATGACAACAAGAAATGACCACTATGGTTCCTAACAATATCAACATAAAGCCTAAACATGATATTTAGCATGATTGACAGTCAGTTACTTTAACACATGGTGAAAACACAGATATCAACAAAATAGGACCATTATACAGTACCATGGAAACAACGGAGTCACAATTCACAGGGTGCACACCCACACGCCCGTCACCTAGCATGTGCATCACCTTAATATAAATCACATAACACGTAATTCGGGGTTTCATACCCTCAGCACTAAGTTTAGAAGAGTTACTTACCTCGAACGAGCCAATACCAATGCCGAGCAAGGCAACTGATACTCCAAAGATGCCATCATGCGCGTAGCGACCTCCGAACGGCACAAAACTAGCCAAAAGAAACTCAAATACATCAAATAAAGCCCAAGGAAATAAATACAAGTGATAAAGATCGAATCCTTAATCAAAAACCCAAAACCAGCCAAAAATCACATCCGGTCCCGCGCCTCAGAACCCAACAAATATCACTAAATCCGACAAACCCATTCGCTTACGAGTCCAACCATACTAGTTTCATTCAAATCCGACCCTAATTCGATGTTCAAAACTCAAAAATTCATATTAGGAACTTTAGGCCAAAACCCCAATTTCTCTTTAAAAATTCATCAACCAATTGCCAAAAATGAAGGTAGATTCATGAAATATGACCAAAACCGAGTAGAGAACACTTACCCCAATTCATATGGGGACATTTGCCTCAAAAATCACCTAAATCCGAGCTTGCAAATGTTAAAATGAAGCCAAAATCGCGAACCCTTGTATTGATCATTCTGCCCAGCACTTTTGTATCTGCGACACATAAGCCGCTTCTACAGCGTCACTTTTGCGATCAAAATCACGCTTCTGCGGAGAAGCAATGGAGGCATGCAACACCTAAGGTAAAATACAGGAATCTGCGAACTCGCAGTTGTGCACCCAAGCATCGCTTCTGCGCTGCCAACCGCTTCTGCGCTCAGCTCACCGCATCTGCGCCTTCACAGACGCGAAGCAATCTCCGCTTCTACGGACCCCTACTCTCAACAGTAATTCCTCTCCTGCGACTCCTTTGCTGTTTCTGCGACCATCACACCTGCGCAAACTAGCCATAGGTGCGGTCACACCAGAACCAGCAAAAACCTGCAATAGCAACATAAAGAAAATGATCTGAAATCAATCTGAAACACGCCTGAGCCCCTTGGGACCCCGTTCAAACATACCAACAAGTCCCATGACATAACATGGATTTAGTCAAGGCCTCAAAACACACATAAAAATAAAATATCGAAACGACGAATCACCCTCAAATCAAAATCTATGAACTTGAACTTTCAATTTCCAAAACTCGCGCCGAGACATATCAAATTATCACGGAATGAACCTAATTTTACACACAAGTCCCAAATGACATGACGAAGCTATTCCAATTCCTGAAACCCAAATCCAGATCTGATATCCCAAAGTCAACTTTCGGTCAAGCTTATAAACTTTCCAAACCTTCAAATTTCCAATTTTTGCCAACTTGTGTCAAAACCTTCTAGAAAAACCCAAATACACATATGGGCATACACCCAAGTCTAAAATCACCATCCGGACCTAACAGAACCATCAAAACTCCTTCCCGAGGTCAAATACACAAGAAGTCAAACTTGATCAACTCTTTCAACTGAAAGCTTCATTAATGAAATTCATTCTTCCAAACCGATTCCGAATAACCTGAAAATACAAAATCGACGATTCACATAAGTCATAATATATCACACGGAGCTACTCATGCCCGTAAATTACCGAGCTAGGTGCAAATGCTTAAAACGACCGGTCGGGTCGTTACATTTCCCCCACTTAAACATATGTTCGTCCTCAAACGTGCCAAGAGTCGTTCTCAGAACCATCAAATTGTTGTATATCCTTACCATGCACATACTCGGGGTGATCCCACGTCACCCTTTCCCATATAGGCCTGATACCCGTACATAACTGTAATTTCATAATTCAACCTAGTCCATAAACCTTAGAACCAATTATTTCCTATATACGGATTCTATAAGATCAGAATCTCGCATCAACACTCTATATAAGTCTGAACAAGTTATGCCAAGCCGCAACCATAACCGAAGATGCAATCGCATGATATATCACATAACTCAGATACTCATGGCGATGATTTCTAATCATAGTAGCTGCTCAAAACAACCCAATACCGGTAATAAACCCCATATCAAACAAAACCTCATTCTAAAACCTTCGCACTCTGCCGATGATGAAAGAAACAAGCGAAAACTCATAACCATTCATCATATTAACAAATCATGGAACTTCATCTCCTTCGACAAGACTATATCCAATTTCTAAGCCGACTTTCGATATTATACTTCCAAATGTACTACAATCAATTCTGATAGCACCCATCCTAGATCCAACGACCTCGTCTTATTAAATACCACCTACTATGTAGACATGCCACATCGATACAATCTAAAACCACAACTCGTGAAATCCGTGCACTAAAAAGCAACATTCCAATTGTACTCAATCATGGAAAATGACTCAAATGAGATAACCACCCCGCAAGCTCAACAAATACCACTTCTCGATGGGCCCGCTTGGATTATGGTTGCTACCGAGGACTTTCTGGATTTCGTTTCTGAGAATTGAGACGCGCTAGACAAAAACACAACACAATGCTAAAAGCCCATCGCACACCGTAGAACCATGACCCATGAATCTAAAACAAAATATCGTATCCCAACGTAACTCTACTGCAACGCGTGACCTCATCCAAACACTGGTCCGTATGAAATACCTCGACCACTATACTCGAAATCAATAACCACGAGAAATTCGACATCAATTACCCCAAGTGCATGACCACAGCCACGGAGGAACCAATAGCACAATACCACAGACCGTAAAGAAAATCAGCAACGGGTAATCAGTCGTGCATCAACCCAAATACCCGTCTTTCTTAAATTACGCTATAAGGCCCCAACAGAACCACTGTGTGTGAATACAACCAACAAATCACAATCCCTCGTAGCATAGGAGAGTAACTCATGGAACATATCTGAACACTAACAAACTCAACTTTAACTGAATGGCACACCCCTCAACAATGGAATTACGGAATCAACCAATCCAACCCGGTGTAGAATACACATCCTCATTGGCCCACCAACAGCCCCCAAATCATCCCTAGTCATCCACAAATAGATAAATAACCATCTCAAATTGCACTGTGACTGAACCATAGCACTTACTATCATTTGGCTAGATCGGCCAAAATTTCACAGTCCATAACCAAGAAACAATCTATTTCTGAGAACTCCCAATCTCCAAATCCATCGAACACAAGAATTCCCATATCTGCCCCCAACTCCACCGCCAGAATATCTAACACATCTCTCATACACGACCATACCATCAGGATTACTTCAATAATTCTTCCGTGCCACATAGCAAACTTTGAATATCACCAGTCGATTAACCAGGGGAATACCGCGATACCAATGAAGCATCCGTAAATCAAAAGACAGTGTGCCTTTTGAAATGTACACTCTCCTCAAGCAATACAAAATAGTAATATCACTCACCTAGTCATATGAAACTGTCCATGTTGCCTAAGAATTCATAACCCTCCCTTAAAAACTGAACTGTGATGTTGTACATGCAAATCTCAATCTCCCACAACATAGTACACCAATCATAACATCACAAGAAAAGCACGAGAATCTCATAATCACTCTGAGTCACAAGCAAACTACATACTCAATTAGCCATGAACCTTGTATTTGACCTCATCCCGGAGAAAATCACAATACACAACATGTTCCACACACTGGTAGGAAATATACACCTCGAACTATGGTAGTAACCATCGAGAATTTCTTGAAACCCATTTGCACATAACCAAGCCGTCAGAACTAAATCTCTCTAACTGAACCAGGTCACGCAAGTCGCCAAAACTAAGAGCATTGCAACGAAACACCTGTAGAGACTAGCCACGTCATAAGTGCCCAAAGAACCGATTATATCCATTATTGTGCTGATCTAACCTACTACCAAGTTGTCCTATTTCTTCAAGTCAAATTGCCTTCAATTTGATACTTCTCCCTGCTCTAACACCACAATCCTTAACCACAATTCGCCACTCAAGAGACCCTAGTATAAAACCATAACGCCCTGAGGTCCATAAGCGGATGACTTCCCTATTAAGTGCCCCAAAGCACCACAACTGAGACACCCACTCCAAGGAGACCTTATGTGAACAAAAAATTATTTCATTCACCTCCTTGATACCGAAATGTGTAATCTATAATGATATAAAAATGCCACAAGTCTCGACATCGTCCAATGTAACTCCCAGTTTCTAGTCATATACAATTCTCGAAAATTCCAAATCACTACATATAACTCTTGAATTCATTAGAACCATTCTCAAGAGTCATCCACTCTTCTCAAATCTCAATTAAACCGACCAAACGGACCGAACAACCTATGCCTATTAGACACCAACACCCTAAGAAGTAATCCACACCTCTAAGCAACCGAGTAGATCCCTACTCCAGCACACTAAATCTGTCACAAATAACAAACTCGATTCATTCCATAATTCCCATAGACCCATTGAGTGTAATTCAACATGGGTTTCCAAAAATTTCCTTACTTGAGTCATTCTCGAACTCCACCTCTGCAAGTCATAACTGATTTACCAGTATACCTCAAACTGAAACCAATACAGCACATAATCGTGCAATCAACCCGTCGATAGCATACTCCCCCACTTGTCTTAAAATCAAGGAATAAAGCATCTGATAACTTACAATACCCATACTTTGTTGCTGCCAAAATCCCGAACTAAAATTCAACTAAATCCTTCATAAGCTCGCATACACAACCCACATAGTACCTTAAATCTTCTGCAAATCTTGCATTCACCCTAGTAACAACCAAGACAACTCCCATAAGCTATCCATACTCAAATGTTCGAGGCTCATTTTTTAACAAAAATGTCAGAAAGTCTGGTCCAAAGGAAGTAGTTGTCCTTTGACGATTACTACGTCTTGGATTTTCCTCATTAAACGTACTTTCCTTTTCTTCTGCTCGAGGTCTTTTAGATTTTTCACTAGACGACTCACATTCATTTTTATACGGAGAAATATTCTCAAAGAATTCAGCATTATCGGATTCGATTACCGAATTAATATGAATGTCAGGATTTTCTTATTTATGAACCAGAAAATGATTGCCTTACTATTTCTTGCATATCCTATGAAAATGCAATCAACCACTTTCTGTCCAATATTCAGCCTTATGGGTTTAGGAATTTTCACTTTAGCCTAACACCCCCCACAATTTAAAAGATTTTAAGTTGGGTTTCTACCTTTCCATTTTTCATATGGAATGGATTGCGTTTTGTTATGGGGAACTCGGTTGAGTATTTGATTCGCGGTAAGAATAACTTCCCCACACAAGTTCTGGGGTAAACCCAAACTTATCAACAAGGCATTCATCATCTCCTTTAACGTTCTATTCTTTCTTTCTGCAATTCCATTAGATTGTGGTGAGTAAGGAGCAGTTGTTTGGTGAATAATGCCATATTCCAAACATATTTCTTCAAAAAGAGATTCATAATATCCACCACTATCACTTCTTATCATTTTGATCTTTTTGTTTAGTTGCGTTTTTTTGGTTCCCAAGTACACGAAAGTATATGTGCCCGTCAAGTAATAAAGTGACTCGAAAGTCGGATGTCGAACCCATAGAGACTTAGGTTGATTGTTAACTAATCAAACTAAAATCAATTAGTTGTCCAAGATATTTAAGAGTGATGTTTTTCTATTAATATACTATTGGGGTAATTAAACAAGTAACAACTAATTTATCACTAATGTAAATGTGTACGCTGAGATTTTAATTCATAGGAGATAAAAATTCCAGGGTTGTAGTTGGTTTATCAATCCTATTAAGTTCAATAATCACACTCGTTAATCTAGATTATCTATGGTTGCTAATTAACAGATTTATATGAATAGCATATTTTTACAATACTACTCGCCTGTCTACAATATATTAACCCTATATTCCTATTGTATTGAGTCTATAATGAACGAATATAATACGGTATTCAATTAAGTAAGACTGCTAGGTATATTCATATCCTCACCGCGAAATCCTCCCTCGATCCACGGGTTCAGAAACAAGCTCTCTCTAATTCTAATCTAATCTAAACACGGCTTTCCCAAGCATAGCATAGATAGTAGGGTGAATTGGTAGCTACAAAAATTCACAAGTTAAAGCTAGAATTAAGAAAACAATCACAAGATGATAATTTGAATTAACGAAGATGTAATTAATAAACGTTAATAATCATGACAACCACAACCCCATAACTAGGGTGTTTAGCCACTCATGTTCGTAGTAACAATTTTTCATGTATTTTACATAAACAAATTATAAAGAAAACTAAAGGAACGAAGAACTCGATGATTTTCTCCTCCAAAAGTTGTTCCACATGATGTTCTTGCCTCCGGTCGTAAAAATCCTCTAAAATGGTGTTTAATCATGAAAACCACAACTCCATAACTAGGTTGTTTATCCACTCATGTTCGTAGTAACAATTTTTCATGTATTTTACACAAACAACTTAAAAAGAAAAATAAAGGAATGAAGAACTCGATGATTTTCTCCTCCAAAAGTTGTTTCACATGATGTTCTGGTCTCCGGTCGTAAAAATTTTCTAAAATAGTGTTTCATGACTATTTATATGTGTAGGGAAGAGACATAGACGAAATAATCAAGTCCAAAACCAAAAAGGAGACGAAATAGACTTTTAAAATCTGGATCACCCTCGCAACAAGCCTAGCGCCGCCACCTCTATAGCACGCTGCACCTCGCTGCAGCCTTTGCGACGCCGACTCTGCCGCGAGTTTGATCTCGATTTAACCCCATGAGGCACACGGTCAAACGCGAGCAATTTCCCTCGCCTCGCGTGCTCTATAGCGAGCAAAGTAGCTCGTGTCACCTGGAAGGTTGCTTTGCCTACATTTTTTATTTGCTGCCTAACTTTCATTTCTTTTCTCATTCTCGTCTCTTTTTTTTTCTTTAAAAATCCTTTGCCTTGTTTCTTTTTGTCTTCTTTTGTATTTGTCCGCTTTGTAATATCATTATAATGCTTCCAATCAATAAATGATCATGGACCATTCTTGTAGTGTATAAATACACATAAAATCTCTACTTTGTTCACAATTTCGTCTTCAACGTATTTATACATAAAATAAACTCAATTAAACACAAATATAATATAGTTTCGCATTAAAGCCCCAAAATGTAAGGTTAGTAATGCACTAAAAATATGGAATTATAGCCAAACATCACTACTGTTGATACCCAATTTAGCCCTCATATATTTTTCAAACAATATATATACTTTCAAATATCATTTTGCATTATTATTTAATTTACAAGATTTACACAAGCACTTCTTATAATTTTCCATAATTTTAGAGTTTTTAAATTAATTTGCTCGCATTAATTTACATTAAAAAAATCAGTAACTACCCTTTTAAATTATTTGTGATGACTTAATCACTTCAAATTATTATTTGAATCTCTAATACATTTTTGAAATATTTTCAATTCATTTTTATATAATTACAATTGTATTTTTAGGCTATTAGCATAAATTTACAATAATAGCATATATTTTGCGTTCTTATTGCAATTGACATTTCATTTAAGGTCAAAATAATTTTTTACATTTTTTATAGTCTTCTATTATTGTTTAAAGTATTAATACGCATAAGTAGCATTTTTATATATATTTATTTAGCTATTTTATTAAATTATTTTCCTTTTAATTTCTATTTAAAAGAGCTAGCCCAATTTTTTAATTAATTTTCAGACCAAAAGGCCCAATACCATAACCCAATAACCCATAGCCCAACACCAGCAACCCATCACCCATACATGTTTAATTAACCCGCCCCAATCCCTCTTTAAAATCCTGGCCGTTGTTCTCTAAGATCAACGGCCCACAATCAACCTACCCTTTTAAATTACCCAAACCCTAATCACATTTCCCTCTCACCCACCGCCCTCAAACCCTCCCCCTTCTATGAAGAACCCTAATCACCGCCTTCCTAAAACTCTCTGAATCCATCTCAAAAATGGATTTTTTCCACGATCTTCTTACCTTATTCGTATTATCTCGTTACCATTCACCCGTTCATGGTGTTACTTAGTACTTGCCAGATTTTGGCAAGTACTACCTCACCGAATCAAGTGTAATCATCCTCAATCTACAAGATTCAGACAAAAATCCGTCTGTATACACTCTCAACAGGATCGTGTGGGTTCCATTCACCGAGATTCTTGGCTAATTTTTTGATCAGTTGCCAACTAGGGTTTGTCCGGGTTTTTTTAACCTATTTCTACTCGGAATAGGCAATGCATGTGACTTTCCTTGTTCCTGCTTAAATTTGACTGATTTTCTTTCCATATTTGTGTTTAATTAATTGTTTTCCATATTTGTTCTTCCAATTTCTGTCACTATATAAACCCATCCCAGTACCCTTTAAGACCGACTTTGAAATCAATTTTCTTCACTAAAAATTGGGGCCCTGAGTTCATCGAAGTTCTTGGGTACTTTGACAGATTGGGATCCTAGGTTTTCTATGGAAATTTATTCTTTACTATTCTTCGCTTAACATGTGATTTACTATACTTTGTAATTTCATTCGTATGTATCTAGGATTTGCAAATGTTTTCACTCCTGAAGTTCGTCAGTTTAATATGTTTTCTAGACTGTTTTGTGTGCAATTCTGTTTGCTTTCTTCATTTTTTTTAGGTCTCTTTAACGTTTAGCTTCAAGCATGCCTAAACTTGGTACTATTAAATTCTTACCAGTCAATGAAATAAGAATTACTACTGTTTGGGACCCTTACACTTGTTAGCATCTTCTGGTGTTTAATTTTGCCTTTTTGCTATCAATCATGTTACTTGAATATGATTTACTTGCATAATTTGTACCCCTTTTAGTCGACTAGTTGATTGAGTTCAAAAGCATGAATGTGTACACCCACTGTATGGCACAAGTCTATTTCCCATCATATTCTGAATTTATGTGGTGATAGCTTGCTTATCTAACATGTTTTGACCCTGCTCTCTATCAGTATGCCCTTTATCATGTTTAACCCCCTCCCCCACCCCCTGATTCACTAGTAGTTGTAATCTTCTTTTCTCATGTCTAAATGTTGTTCTATTGCCAAATTAGCATGACTATTTCATAATATCAAGACCTATACTTAGCATAATTTAGACCTCTTCCTTTATTATGAAATTGTGTATGCTACTGTCACCAATCCTTCAAACATGTTCTGCTAATGTATGACTACTTATGCACTAAGTGTTGAATTTGTTCTTATGAATCTTTGCTAAGTATGTTCTAAGCCCTAAGGCATGTTTGATCATTTTCTCTATGTGTTCAACTTGACTATGTTTGTATTCCCTCAGCTTTGTCTCTCAGCCTTGGTTATTATCCTTCACTTGTCATCTATTCTCTCTCTTGCGTTTTCATTCTTAGCCGGTTGAAAGCCAAGGCTACCTAGGTTCTATTATTGATCACCCTAGTGTGAGCACTGTTGGGGGTCCAATTGAGACCCTTGTGAACTCTGACACACTAGGGCTTGGTCCTTATTCATTCTCAAATCTCAAACTACTCTTATTCATCTTATTCCATCTTGTTATGTTTTGTGTACCTGAATTGGTTGATTTAAATGGTGCAACACTTGGTGCTATGGTTGAATAAATTGACTTTGGTCTCCTTTATGGATTTTGGGTTATGTGTTGGATATGGCCCATATTAGAGGTCTGGGTACGATGTGTGAGAGTTATTGAAGGCCCAGAAAATGTTGGGTATTTCATGTTGAGCCTATTGTGGGCCTATTGTCACTGTTGCGTAACATTTGTATTTTTTACTCACTATTGGGCCTGTAATAACTTTTGTATAAATAGTTAGGGTGTTAGTAAAAAGGGGAAATGGGTAGAATTTAATATTTTTGTGCAAAATGGGTAGATAACATGCCTATAGGACTTGGTAATTTATTTGTTATATGTGTTGTTCAATTACATGTACACTGCAGAAATCATAACATTAGAGGAAGCACACGTACACAGTATCTGCTAGCAAATATGAATTCAAATGCTACAATTATTCTTACTGCTACGTGTTACTAGAAAACCTTCCTATAGGAACAAATGTCAATGAACTTTCCTTCGATTCACTTCAGTTGATCACTAGAAATCATGCCTATAGGATTTTGATTACTTCATTTGCTATTGTATCGCATTGTTCACTAGAAATATTGTTTATAGGATTTAGTATAACAATAAAAAGAGTTATAAGCATCAAATATTAGAGATCCTGCCTATAGGAAATAAATGCTCGTTAATTGGTTAATACTAGACTACTCAAACACTGTTTCCTAGGCGTCACTATTAGGAAAACCTGGATAATTCTGGGACTCTTCCCAACAGATTTTGTTATACTCAACTGCATAAATCACCTAGGCATAACACATATAGGATTGGAAACTTAAAACCTTCAATAATCATCTTATAATACCTGAATAATCCTGTCTATAATCAATGTCCTGCATCTGAAATTGACCGCATACTTTGACTCAAAAATCACCTAGAAAGCATGTCTATATGTTTAAGATTCTGGATTCTGCAGCTTCCTAATTGACATCTGTGTTTGCGTGCATTCGCTGCTTAAGTGTGGCGGTCAATGCGAGCCGGTAATTGCTTTTGTGTGAAATCTTTATATGTTTTGTTTGTCGCCTAGTTTTGCACTTTTGAGCAGCCTAGATAAGGTCTAGAACCATCCAAATAGAGGTCCAAAACCTCTTGGATCATAGGTATGGCACTGGTAGTGCACGCAAAGGGCACGACTTAGAATTGAATTACAGCTTTCTTAGGTAAATAACTTTAACATAGTAATCAGGTAGCAGGAGATGATAGTCTTTGCCCGCTGAATAATATGAGTAACACCCTATCTCAAGGGAGTTACAAAATATTATTTATGTTGCACGGGGTGATCCTTTAGGCTAAAATACTTAGAACCCCCCCCCCTCCTTTTCTTTCTTTTCTATTAGAAATTTAAGTTCGGTCGGGACCCACAGTTGTGGACCTCGAGGAGTGCCTAACACCTTCTCTTTGAGGTAAATTGAGCCCTTACCTGATCTTTGGTGGCGTTGACCAGTTAAACCAGAGTCATTTGAAAATAGGTTCCCTAACGCACCTTAAAAATCTTTAGGTGGAGACTCCTCTTTTAATACTTCATTTAAAAGAGTTGTCACGCGTCGAAGCCCGATTTCGCGAGAAAAAGGGGCGCGACAAGATGGCAACTCCACTAGAGATCTACACTTAGGCTCTTACCATAGAGAATTTGGCTTATATGGATTAGTCTTCTTTGATATAAACGCTCTTCCCTTTTCTTTTTTTATTTGCTACTTCATGCACATCTCTCTCCAATTTTCCTTTTACTTTTTTAAATACGTTGTAATATGCACATCCCTTCCCTGCTCCACCTTCCTTTGCTTAAATTGGATATAACATGTATATCCCTTTCCTATTCACCTTTATTTGCTCTAAACTGCTCTTCATTTTCTTAAAGATCGCTACATCATGTCTCTCTCACCCCTACTCCCTTGCTTACTTTATTACATTCCCTATATTCCATGAACTAACTTCTTTATTTGTCTTTCTTTTTACGTCTTTTATGTTATACCTTAATACTGTATTTATTGATTTTACATATTTATGATGAAAATACTTGGCAATGTGTTATTATCTTTTCATAAAGCATGCACCACATCATATTCCACTCATGCCTGATTAATAACATAACGGCACTTGATAAGTGTCCGCGCTCTTCCAAAATTACCCTTTTTAAATTGAAAAGACTTACTTGCGGTAAACTAGTCAATCAGCGGTGCAGTCGACGGTCCCGTGCCTTTCCCTCTCAAGTTTTCCACTTGAGAGTACCGGTCTAGAATTTTCTAGAGATATCACTCCAATATTAACTATGCATGCATCATATCAAACCTAGTATGGGATAGAACATTGTTCACGTGATATCCACTAAGATAAGCCTTGTCCAAAGTCCGACGGGATTTCCATAATCCCAATGGACACCATCACGTTATGTGCATTACTTGGAGAAAACATGTCGGTATGTTGATCATTAATGTGTATATAGTCAGATCTGGAGGGGGAAAGCGCTAACTCTATTTGTTTGCATAAAATGAAGCATGAAGTCCCCAGGTTCGGCATGGTTCAAAACATCCCACCTTTGCTGCTTGATTGGTGGAAGAACCTCTCACCTAATGACAAGAATCATGTGAAAAGGGTCCTTGGTAATTTACCTTCCTTATTGGACATTCGGTCAAATAGGGCGTTGATTGAGGCCGCCACTATGTTTTGGGATGAGAAAAGAGTTTTTTTCCGCTTTGGTGAAATAGAAATGAATCCTCTCTTAGAGGAAATAGGAGGCTTTGCTAAGCTGCCATGGGATAGTCCGATTTTATTAGTACCAGAAAATCGCACTCCCCGTGGTTTTTTGAAAATTATGGGTTTCAAGAAAAATGATGAGTTACTCTGTCTAAAAAAGGCATACATCCCGTTTGAATTCCTTTATGAACATTATGGGCATAGAAAGTCATATCGCCTTCACCATGATGAACTTGCCATTACTTCCTTGGGTTGAACGCATCGTCGAGTTTTTGTGTTCATTGTCTGTTTCTTGGGGTTGTTGATATTTCCGATGAAAGGGGGGAAGGATCCACACTCGCTTAGCCATGGTTTCTAGGAATCTAATGGAAGGAATCAAGTGACAAACTTACACTATAATCCCCATGATCTTGGTTGAAATGTATCGCGCTCTAGATCGATGAAAGCAGGGGTATGGACACTTCGAGGGTTGTAATTTGTTACTGCAGGTTTGGTTATTAGAACATTTCCAGAGAGGTGAATATCTCCAAGAGCTTCTGCAACGACCATTGAATAACTACATAGCTTACCATCATCCAAAGAGAATGACACTTATCCCAGATAGGTTTGCGCAACCTGGAAGTGCTATGAGCAGGTTGCGTTTCTTCAGCAATCTAACTGACGAAAAGGTCCATTGGATGTCTGAATGGTTCCCTCGCAGTGGGTTCATCATCATATCAAGAGAAACTACTCATCTAGTGTTGATCGGGTTTAGAGGAATCTATCTTTATGCTCCTATAAGGGTAATAAGGCAAGCGGGAAGAAAACAAGTTGTACCTCGGGTTTCAAACATGGTCCAATACAAAGCAGATTTTAAAGGTAACATCATTTCGTTCCATTTCGAGGCACAACATATGTGGAATCAAAAGGTCATTGTGGAGAAAGAACTATCGAGCCAGATAGGTATCATGTTGTGTACTTCTACCCATCATGGTTGTAGATGATATAACGGGGGATGTCAAGCCAGGAATTAATCTGAAAAATAGGGTTATAGATGACGCTGCTGAAGCACAAGTTAAGTATAGGATGCTGCACAAGAGGGTCTTCGAGTCTGAAGCTAGGAATTTGGAACAACACAAAATGGATATGGAAGCGATAAACGAATGGAGAGAAATTGCTACTAAATAAATAGAGAGATTGGAATATTTGGAGCAAGGGCTAATGGAACTTGACGGAAAGATGATAAAGAGACTCTCGGATTGTCAAAACATGGAAGTCAATGAATGAGGGCATCTAGAAAGGGCTTACCTACTATTGGATATGCACGACCTCGGGAACTTAATCGACGAATCCAAGAAGGCCAAGCATGGAGAGATTAGGAAATAATGTCTCTATTTCTTTCTAGATTCGTTCAGATTTTGTTTATTGTAATAAGGAAAATGCCATTAGTGACTTTCTCATTATTGTCGTTTTAGTAAAAATTTGACTCATTTTCGCATTAATGAAATGATGCAATTATTGGAATCAATTTTCTCCAAGTCTATGTGTCGCTTAGTCCTACCTCGGTCACAATTAGGTCCCTCAAATTAGGACGCAAATTTATTAATTCTGCAACACATGTTCAATATCGCAAACATTCTTTTAATATTCCTTACCGACTTGGTTACCTTTTTATTTTTATTTTCTTTGGCTTATTCCCATTCCCCAAGGTTGGTTTGTGCATACTGGCATTGTCAGCATATCACACTAGATCCAGAGGTCCTCCACCTCCTCCTCCACCAAGTGATCACAAGAACAAAGGAAAAGCGAAAATGGATGATATGAGTGGTAGAAAAGACAATGCCACCCACGTAGAGAACATTGAAACTTCAGACGGTCGGAGTACTCCAGTGCAGAATGATTGGTCCTACATCTGGAACAGAAAATATTGGAGATACAAGGGGAGCTTGAGCAGGTCCGAAACTTGGCAAACCTTTCCCTCACTCTAAACATCCCCGATATCAACCAACAAAACACAAATGCCCAAAACCCGGCACCTCCCCAAAACACACAAAACCAAAATCCGCAAAATCCTCCCTCGCCTCATCAATACGCCACGCCTCCTCAAAACCATAATCCTCCACCGGTACCTACCCCTCCACAACACCATCACCATCCGACTCAATATCCACAAACCACTACTTACCACACTCCACAAAATGCACCACAGCCTACCCCTGATCCCTAAAGCTCAACCAATGACCACCATTATGCCCAGATTCCCGGAGTCCAACAAAGCAATCCCATATATGTGGAAACTTTACCCCATACCCCACAACAGACCCTATATATACCCGAATCTGCCGAGAAGGACCTTCTCATCAAGAACATGGCGGAAGAACTCAAGAAACTTACTGTCAGAGTTCAAAGTGTTGAAGGTGGAAAAGGCATTAAGGGTTTGAATTATGAGGATTTGTGTATTCAGCCAGATATAGAACTGCAAGAGGGTTACAAACCTCCTAATTTTGAAATATTCGACGGAACTGGTGATCCAAATGTGCATTTGAGAACGTATTATGACAAGCTTGTAGGGGTTGGCAAGGATGAACGAATTCGTATGAAGCTGTTCATGAGGAGCCTCACTGGAGACGCTTTGTCTTGGTACATCAGTCAGAGCCCAAAGAAGTGGGTTAATTGGCTGAGCATGGAATCGGATTTGATGGATCAGTTCAGGTTTAACACATAAAATGCACCAGACGTTTTCTACACTCAGAGTCTCAAGAAGAAACCAACGAAAACTTTCCGCGAGTATGCTACTCGGTGGAGGTCTAAAGCCGCAAAATTAAGGCCGGCACTTGAAGAAGAACATATGAATAAGTTCTTCATAAGAGCTCAGACCCGCAATACAACGAAAGATTGATGGTTACTGAAAATCATAAATTTTTTGATATCATCAAGTTGGGAGAAAGAATAAAATAAGGGATCAAAATAGGAATGCTGACAAACTTCGAAGCACTCCAAGCCACAAATAAAGCTTTACAGTAAGGAGGTATCTCCAAGAAGAAAGAAGTGGGTGCAGTAATGGTAGCCCAAGTTCCAAAGTCTCCTCTTACATACCAAACACCCCCACCATATATCAGCCTTCACCTCCCAGATACCAACAACCTGCTGCCACTTACCATACGTATAACACCCAACCAGCACACTACCACTCACCACCAGCTCGCCAAAATTACCAAAAACCAAGACCAAATGTCGACCGCAGACCACCTAGACAATAAACTTCAATTGCTGAACCTATAGACCAACTATACGAGAGGCTAAAGGCTGCCGGTTATGTCACTCCCATTCCTGTTGTTGCTATGGAAAACTCTTCCCAGTGGATTAACCCAAATAAGACATGTGCTTATCACTCAGGCATGAAGGGCCATACTATTGATGAGTGTATTACTTTGAAGGATAAGATTCAGACATTAATTGACACCAAAGTCATACAGGAAAAATAGGATGCACCCAATGTCTATAACAATCCTCTCTCGAATCACAGGGGTGAAGGGGTAAAAGTGATAGAGACCGATGAAGAATGGGACTCGGAAGGGTCAATTGGACTCATTCGAGAAGGGGATAATCCTAAAACATCTCCAGTCACTCTCACACCAATTGAAGTTGAGGTAACCACACCAACTCCGTTTGAGGTTGAAGTAACAACACCCTTCACCGTGATGGTAGAACCTACGCCGTCTTATAAGTCTAATGATATACCATGGGATTATGTTGCAGAAGCAAGAAGGAAATTAAAGGAAAAAATGGAAGAAACACATGCAGCGTAAGGCATGACCAGAACCGGTAGGGTTCATACATCCGAGCATTTGGGAGGAACAAGCAAAGAAGCTGCCTCTAGGCCACCTATAATTGAGACCGGCCCGGACGATCTTTGGAGAAAGGTGCAAGAAAGAGAATATTCTATGGTTGATCATATGAACAAAACCCCTGCTCAAATATCCATTTATTCACTGCTGTAAAACTCCGAGGCACATAGGAATACCCTGATGAAGGTGTTGAATGAAACATATGTACCCAATAACATCACCAGTGGAGAAATAGCCAACATAGTAGGGCAAGTGCTGGAATCACAAGATAACTTTTCATGAAGACGAGTTGCCACCGGAAGGACTAAGTCACAATAGGGCACTGCATATCATAGTGCAGTTTGAGGATAAATTCATTGCCATGGTCCTGATAGATGGGGGTTCGAGTCTCAATATATGTCCACTAACTACTCTGAAAAGATTGGGTAAGGGACTGCACGAGATACGAGCAGGAAGTATGAATGTGAAAGCATTTGATGGGTCTCAAAGGGCCACAATTGGGGAGACCAACCTCAGCCTACAGATGGGCCCAACCTGGTTTGATGTTGAGTTTGAAGTGTTGGATATATCTGCTACCTACAACTATTGTTGGGACGACCTTGGATACATACTGATGGGGCCGTAGCTTCTACTCTACATCAGTCCATGAAGTTTGAGGGAAACCATCAAGAAGTGATTATCCATGTAGACAGAAGAAATCCCATTTATACCAATCAGACTGTTTCAGTCGTCGAGAGTAGAAGAAAGTTGGGTGGAGAAACATACCATTGCATCGAATGAGTAAATGAAATTGAAAAAGACAAATTGTAGAGCAGTAATATAGAAAGCATATTGTCATGGACAGGGTATGAACCTGGCAAGGGCCTCGGCAAGAATCTCCAGGGGATCACCAAACTGATACAGCTAAAGCGTCATGGCACAACTTTTGGGCTTGGGTATGAATACACCTTGCAAGGGTATCAGAATTGGTCGCCAACATGGCGTGGTCCTTATTATCCTCTAGAACAACCAGTACCACATTTGCACTAGTCATTTCATCAAGCTGACATGATGTGGGGGTCCGAAGAAGATGAAGTTTTAGCTGGCATAAGGAATTTGTTTCTGGATGATGAAGACATGTATTGCAATGCGATAGTTGAGGAGGAGGAGGAGGAGGAAGGCCTTATTATTCAGACCGTGGAGAAGGGAGTTGTTCCCAAGAACTGGACTGCTGCACCATCAAGGGCCCATCGAGTTCCTGGGTAGCATGAAAATTAGCATCATTTATTCTTGAAAGCAAATTTATGAGCATCTAAGACATTTTCAGTATTTTGTTTTAAGCGTATTTTGTTTTGAAATAATTGCTTGAATCATCGAACTGCACTTGTTTGACGTTTTTAAATCTCAATCAATGTATTCTTGTTTTTAGTGTTTATTATTATCCTTTACCTTTTCTCTCTCTACAGTGTTATTATTACTTATCTTGATGATCTTACGACTGTGGCATGTAATGCGACAATACAAAATAAGGATAGTGATTCAGAGGATCTGGAAGAGGATATAATACCCAAGGAAATTACCAGAGAAGTGGAAAATTTTGAAAACAAGCCTAAGCCCAATTTGGATGAGGCTGAAACATTTAATTTGGGAGACTCTGAAACAATCAAGGAAATGTGTGTAAGCATTCATCTATCGCCTTCATAGAAGGAAGAATACATCCAATTTTTGAAAGAGTATAAGGATATTTTTTCATGGTCCTACGATGATATGACCAATTTGAGCACGTCCATAGTGGTTCATAAACTACCTATTGACCCTATGTGTCCACCGGTAAAGCAGAAACTAAGAAAGTTCAAGCCAGATATGAGTTTGAAAATAAAAGAGGAAGTCATCAAGCAAATCAAAGCCAAGGTTCTCAGACTGGGCTAAAATTGTGACGGTTCCAAAGGAAGATGGGAATGTCAGAGTGTGTGTAGATTATCGGATTTCAACAGAGCAAGCCCCAAAGATAATTTCCCTTTGCCCAATATACGCATATTGATTGACAACTGTGCCAAGCATGAACTCCAATCCTTTGCAGATTGCTTCGCGGATATCATCAGGTCTGGATGGATGAAGAGGATGTCAAAAAGACATCCTTTATTACACCATAGGGAGTGTATTGTTACAAAATGATGCTATTTGGCCTAAAGAATGCTAGAGCCACTTATAAAAGGGCCATGACAACCATTTTCCATGACATGATACACAAGGGGATAGAGGTGTATGTGGAAGACGTCATCATCAAATCTAAAAAGGGTACAGATCACATAGCGAATTTGAGGAAATTTTTTGATCGACTTCGAAGGTACAATCTGAAACTGAATCTCGCAAAGTGTGCCTTCGAAGTCCCTGCTGGAAAACAATTAGGGTTCATCGTCAACCACCGAAGAATTGAGCTAGACCTGTCAAAGGCCAACGCTATCCAAGATTTACCACCTTCGAAGAATAAGAAAGATGTGATGAGTTTCTTAGGGCGTCTCAATTACATTAGCCGTTTCATAGAACAATCAATTGTGATCTGTGAACTGATTTTCAAAATGTTGAAAAAAGACGCTGCAACGAGTTGGACTGAAGAGTGCCAGAAAGCCTTTGACAAGATCAAGGAATATTTGTCCAAACCAGCGGTATTGGTCCCACCGAAACTTGGGAGACCCCTATTACTCTATTTATCTATGCTATATGTGGCTTTCGGCTATGTCATGGGACAACACGATGAAACGAGAAGAAAGGAACTGGTCATATACTATCTGAGTAAGAAGTTCACACCCTACGAAGCATGATGTTCTTTGCGGGAATGCACCTTCTGCGCTTTGACATGGATAGCTTAAAAGTTGAGGCACTACTTCTGCGCCTACACCATATATCTCATATCAAGGATTGATCCGCTAAAATACATCTTCCAGAAACCCATGCCTACGGGGAAGTTAGCAAAATGGAAGATACTACTAAATGCATTCGACATCATCTATGTAACTCAGAAGGCGGTCAAAGGGCAAGCGTTAGCGGATCATATGGCAGAAAATCCTGCAGATGGAGAATACGAACCACAGAAAACGTACTTTCCCGATGAAGAGGTATCATTCGTAGGAGAAAAAATCACCGAAGCCTATGATGGTTGGAGTATGTTCTTCGATGGAGCTGCAAACTTCAAAGGAGTGGGTATTGGAGCAGCTTTAGTGTCAGAAACAGGTCAACACTATCTGGTATCTGCAAAACTCAGGTTTCCATGTACCAACAATATGGCAGAATATGAGGCTTGCATCTTTGGACTCAAGTTGGCTATTGACATGAATGTTCAAGAGTTGCTAGTAATTGGAGATTCCGATCTTTTGGTGCATCAGGTTTTAGGAGAATGGGCTACCAATAACACCAAGATATTACCATATTTGTACTATGTACAGGAGCTGATCAAGAGGTTCACAAAGATAGAGTTCAAACATGTTTCGAGAATCCAGAATGAGTTCGCAGATGCATTGGCCACGTTATCTTCCATGATACAATACCCAGACAAGAATTTCATCAATCCTATCCCAGTAGGGATTCATAATAAGTCGAATTATTATGCTCATGTTGAAGAAGAAACTAATGGAAATCCATGATTCCATGACATCAAAGAATATTTAGCAAAAGGATAATACTCGGAGCACGCAAATCATACTCAGAAACGCACACTCCGAAGATTATCCAACCACTTCTTCCAAAGTGGAGGATATCTGTACAGAAGGAGACCAGAGCAGGGATTATTACGGTGTGTCGACACCAAGGAAGCATCCAAATTGCTCGAAGAGATACATGATGGAACTTGCGGACCGCACATGATTGGCTTTGTCCTAGATAAGAAGATATTAAGAGCAAGATATTTTTAGATGACTATGGAAACAGACTGCATCAGGTATTTCCAAAAGTGTCATCAATACCAAGTACATGCTTATATGATACGAGTTCCACCCAATGAACTCAATGCAACAAGTGAACCTTGGTCTTTCTCTGTTTGGGGGAAGGATGCCATCGGTCGAATCGAACCCGCCGCTTCAAATGGGCACACGTTCATTCTAGTAGCCATAGACTATTTCACAAAATGGGTTGAAGTCGCATTTAACAAGGCTGTAACTATGAAGGTCATCGCAGATTTCGTTAGGGATCGTATTATTTGTCGATTCGGGGTACCAGAATCAATCATCACCGACAGTACCGCCAACCTCAATAGTGATCTGATGAGATCCATCTGTGAAACCTTCAAAATCAAAAATAAGAATTCCACAGCATACATGCCACAAGTGAATGGAGTTGTGGAAGCCGCCAACAAAAATATCAAGAAGATATTAAGGAAGATGGTAGTTAATCACAAACAATGGCACGAGAAGCTACCATTTTCCCTACTGGATATCGCACCACGGTTTGCACATCAACCGGGGCAACTTCTTATTTGCTGGTCTATGGTACTGAAGCCATTATTCCCGCCGAAGTAAAAATTTCTTCTTTGAGAATCATACAAGAAGCTGAACTCAATGATGTAGAATGGATACGAAGTCGCTATGAAAAACTTACTCTCATTGATTGGTAAAAGAATGAATGTGGTTTGTCACGGTCAACTCTACCATAATAGAATGTCCATAGCTTTCAACAAAAGGGTCTGACCTAGACAATTCACACCGGGGTAGTTGGTGCTAAAGCGGATCTTCCTGCATCAAGATGAAGCCAAAGGGGAATTTTCACCCAATTGGAAAGGGCCATACATGGTTCACAGAGTACTAACAGGAGAACCACTCATACTTGCAGAAATAGACGGAGAAATTTGGTGGAAACCTATCAACTTAGAAGAAGTCAAGAGATACTATGTTTAGACTGGTTACATTTCTTCATCTAATGTATCTGAAATACGCTTGACCTGATTCCCATTTAAGAGGAGATACGTAGGCAGCCCTGTAGGTTCGGTCACATCTTAATAAAACCTTCATTTTTTTCATGGTCATAAACTGGGGCAGAATTTGAGGAGGACCCTCAAAATTCTAAAGCAAGTCCAGCCAACTTCGTCATACGCAGAACAGTCAAAGGATTGCTTTTAAACTGGGGCAGAATTTTGAGGAGGACCCTCAAAATTCTGAAGCAAGGAGGTCGCAATGTCTCTAAAATATTTCACAGTAATTGGTTCATATAAATTACTTGATATCGCATACTACTATATTTCAAATAACTACATTCATCTAACACACACATATTTTTCGAAAACTTTATTTCTATAACAGCCAGATGCTGCCCAGGGTAACTCAAACAGGATGTCAAGACAGGAGCAAAAGCAAAGTGAGAAGGTGAAAGCACGGACCAACCTTACCCCACAAAACTCACAATATTTCTTTGGATGCAGGCAGATTAAGACAACAATATCTACAGATACATCAGGTCACTACTTTCGAGATAACAAATTATCTATCATAAGCATCTCCAGCTAAGAAATACTCTACTTTCTCACTATCACTCATCGTTTTCTTGCGTGAGGCTAAACACTTCCTCCTTAACTGCATAAGTTTAAGCACTGCCTTTCTCTACATAAGACTAAGCATTGTCTCCTATTTGTATGAGGCTAAGAACTGCCTCATTAATTGCATAAGGCTAAGCACTGCCTTTCTATGTATGATACTAAGCATTGTCTCCTCTTTGCATGAGGCTAAGCACTACCTCCCTAATTGAACAAGGCTAAGCATTGCCTTTCCCCGCATGAGACTAATAATTGTCTCCTCTTTGCATGAGGTTAAGCATTGCCTCCCTAATTGCATAAGTCTAAGCATTTCCTTTCTCGTGTGAGACTAATCATTGTCTTCTCTTTGCATAAGGCTAAGCACTACCTCCCTAATTGCATAAGGCTATGCATTGCCTTTCCTGCATGAGACTAAGCATTGTCTCCTCTTTGCATGAGGCTAAGACCTACCTCCTTAATTGCATAAGGCTAAGCACTGCCTTCTTTGCATGAGACTAAGCATTATTCTCCTATTTTCATGAGGCTAAGCCTTGCATCCTTAATTGCATAAGGCTAAGCATTTCCTTTTTCCGCTTGAGAATAAGAACTGTCTCCTATTTGCATGAGGCTAAGACTTGCCTCCTTAACTGCATAAGGCTAAGCATTGCCTCCCTAATCCCACAAGCCTAAGCGCTGACTTTCCTCATGATCAAATTTTATCTCAATTATGCCATCTAAGACCTAGTGTTTAGCCTCTACTCCCCCAGGGATAAGCATCACCCTCATCTTACCCAAGACTAAGCCTTGTCTTGTCTTATCATCTCATATGACCAAACAACATGTTTTTGCATTTCATGGGATGAAATATCTCCATTTGTCCAAAGGTGTCATAGTCTGAAGGCATCATCCTCATAGCCAGAAGACACCATTTCATGGCCCGAGGATCTTTCAAAATTGCACATCATTATTCAAAGGCGTCATGGTTCAGAGGCACCATTCTCATGGCCCGAGGATATCATTTCATGGCCTACGAATCCCTTGTCATACGATTCATGGCCCAGGACGTCATAGTCTAAGGACATCATCCTCACCGTCCAAAGACAACCTTCATGGTCCGAAGAGAATTTGCATCATGTTTAAGTTCTCACAATAATCCATATATACTCGCATGCATCGTGTTTTAAGTTTTGTAGGTAATCCAGGAAATAAACGTTCTCCTAACGCGAGCAATCTTCGCTCCAGTTTCCATTTAACATTCACATCCTGCAATTATTTCAAATGTAACCAACCACAATCAATTACCCTTTTTTTACTCTACGACCTTCAGATATTTACTCAGTGATCCATCCGTAACGTTTCAGATTCACATCGATGACTCCGCATAAATTCATTCGATACTATCCTACCCAAAAGAACCTTTTTCCGAAGCATAAGACCATTCATATAACAACTACATCGGTTCAGTTCACCATTGGATCTAGAACTACACACTGCATATTTCACGTAACACCAAGGATATGTAGGCAACTCAGGAACCAGGGTTCAGCCTCCATTTTCTAAATCACCTCATTCGGTAAAAATCGATCATCATTTTCTTTACCCGACAACTCTTTCATCATTCCCGGGTAAAGAGGGGCAGTTTTTGATACCCAATTATTCCCTCATACATTTTTAAAATAATATATATACTTTCAAAATATCATTTTGCATTATTATTTAATTTACAAGATTCACACAAGCACTTCTTATAATTTTCTATAATTTTAGAGCTTTTAAATTAATTTTGAATTAATTTACATAAAAATTCAGTAATTAGCCTTTTAAATTATTTGTGATGACTTAATCACTTCAAATTATTATTTGCATCCCTAATACATTTTTGAAATATTTTCACTTTATTTTTATATAATTACAATTTTATTTTTAGGCTATTAGCATAAATTTGCATTAATAGCCTATATTTTGCATTCTTATTGCAATTTTTTTTAAACAAATTATACTACTAGGTTGTGTACCTAGTAGCTATTTTATATCTAATAAAACAGGTAACAAATAAAAACGTTATCTCACATAGAGTGAGATGATAATATCTGGTTACTATTACATATATCCTATTACCAATCTTGGGTCTAATGAGGCCAATTTTGGTATCAACATTGAATCTACCCTTAAAGCGAACAAACTTAAAAATATCCAACTACACCATTGTTTTCCATATACTGTTTATATCTGCGTAGAGTTGTATAACCAACACCTCCTCTTGCATGAAATCCAATTAGTGCTCAACCTCAATGATTGTATACTGAATCTGTGATGTTCTCTAATGCAACAGTGTTTCACGTAAAGCTCTGGTGCTTCTCCTTGCATTTTCTGTTCTTGTTTCCCTCTGTTATGCATTTTTCTTTTCCTGTGTACAGTGTGTCCATCTTGCCATATGCATCCTATAATCCCAAGAGTCCATAGTCAGAGAACCATAACTGAATGGAGAACCAAGGACAGTGTTACGATACACCATCCTTGATTCCATTTTAGTGTAACCTCCAGTGAGCATGTAATCCTTGGTTGGGGCCTTCCTGTGAATGGGTTTATCTTGTTCTATCAGGGTATTGCCCTTTTTTGTCTCGTAGAATTCCATATGTTCCACCCAGTCGATGCCTGTTTGCCTCCATTTTCGTAGAAATTCTCCTTGTGTCTTTTAAAGTCCTTTACCTAAGAACATATCCTTTAGATGTTGCTGCAAAGTATTCCTTGTTTATAAATCTCCATGCTACTGAGTTGTTGCATGAGTCGAAGGTTTCTCCTTTGGAATGAATGCAGAGCATTAATACCACCAGCAAGAGATAAGCATGGATTCTTTCCACGATCTGCTTACCCTATTTGTATTATCTCGTTACCATTCACCCGTCCGTGGTGTTACTTAGTACTTGCTCGATTTTGGCAAGTACTACCTCACCGAATCAAGTGTAATCATCCTCAACCTACAAGATTCAGACGAAAATCCATCTGTATACACTCTCAACAGGATCCTGTGGGTTTGATTCACCGAGATTCTTGGCTAATTTTTTGACCATTTGCCAACTAGGGTTTGTCCGATTTTTTTTTTACCTATTTCTACTCGGAATAGGCTATGCATGCGACTTTCCTTGTTCATTATTAAATTTGACTTATTTTCTTTCCCTATTTGTATTTAATTGATTGTTTTCCGTATTTTTTCTTCCAATTTCTGTCATTATATAAACCCTTCCCAGCCCTCTTTAAGACAGACTTTGAAATTGATTTTCTTCACTAAAAATTGAGTTTGCTACTCTCTTGCTCTGTATTCTGTATTGGCCGGCTGAAATCCAAGTCCATTAAAACCTTGTTACTTAACATGTTCTTGGTGCGACATTGCCCTGATTTCATCGAAGCTCTTGGGAACTTTGACGCATTGGGATCCTGGATTTTCTGTGGAAATTTATTCTTTATTGTTCTTCGCTTAACTGGTGATTACTATACTTTGTAATTTCATTAATATGTATCTATGATTTGCATATGTTTTCACACCTGAAGTTCGTCAGTTTAATATGTTTTCTGGGCTTTTGTGTGCAATTTTGTTTGCTTTCTTCGTTCATTTTTAGGTCTCTTTAATTTTTAGCTTCAAGCATGCCTAAACCTGGTTCTATTAAATTATGACCAGTCAATGTGTTAATAATTACTATGGTTTGGGACCCTTACACTTATTAGCATCTTCTGGTATTTAATTTTTCCTTTTGCCATCATTCATGTTACTTGAATATGCTTTATTTGCATAATGTGTGCCCCTTTTAGTCGACTAGTTGATTGAGTTCACAAGCATGAATGTGTACACCGACTGTATGGCACAAGTCTGTTTCCCATCATATTCTGAATTTATGTGGTGATAGCTTGCCTATCTAACATGTTTTGACCATGCCCTCTATTAGTATGCCCTTTAACATGTTTAACCCCTCCCCCCTGATTCACCAGTAGTTGTAATATGCTTTTCTCATGTATAAATGATGTCTTATTGCCAAATTAGCATGACTGTTTTATAACATCAGGACCTATAACTTGCATAATTTGGACCTCTTCCTTTATTATGAATTTGTGTATGCTACGATCACCAATCCTGCAAACCTGTTCTGCTAATGTATGACTACATATACACTAGGTGTTGAATTTGCTCTTCTAAATCTTTTCTAAGTCTGTTCTAAGCCCTAAGGTCTATTTTGATAATTTACTATATGTGTTCAACTTTACTATGTTTGTATTCCCTCAACTTTGTCTCTCAACCTTGGTTACTATCCTTCACTTGTCGTCTATGCTCTCTCCTGAGTTCTCATTCTTAGCTGGATAAAAGCCTAGGCTACCTAGGTTCTATTATTGATCACCCTAGTGTGAGCATTACTCGGGGTCCAATTGAGATCCTTGTGAATTTTGACACACTATGGCTTGTTCTTTAATCATTCCCAAATATCAAGCTACTCATATTCATCCCATTACATTATGTTATGTGTTGTGTACCTGAATTGGCTGATTTAAATGGTGCAACACTTAGTGCTATGGTTGAATAAATTGACTATGGGCTCCTTTATGGATTCTAGGGTTGTGTGTTTGATATGGCACATATTAGAGGTCTGGGTGCGATGTGTTAGACTTATTGAAGGCCCAGACAATGCTAGGTATTTCATCTTGAGCCTACTGTGGGTCTATTGTCACTGTTGTGTAACATTTGTATTTCTTACTCATTATTGGGCCAGTAATAACTTTTGTATAAACAATTGTGGTGTTAGTAAAAAGGGGAAATGGGTAGAATTTATTATTTGCATGCAAAATGGGTAGATAACATGCCTATAGGACTTGGTAATTTATTTGCTATATGTGTTATTCAATTACATGTGCACTATAAAAATCATAACATTAGAGGAAGCACACATACACACTATCTGCTAGCAAATATGAATTCAAATGCTGCAATTATTCTTACTGCTACGAGTTACTAGAAAACCTTCCTATAGGAACAAATGTCAATGAACTTTCCTTCAATTCACTTCAGTTGATCACTAGAAATCATGCCTATAGGATTTTGGTTATTTCATTTGCTATTGTATCGCATTGTTCACTAGAAATCTTGTTATAGGATTAAATATAACAACAAAATGATTTCTACGCGTCAATTGTTAGAGATCATGCCTATAGGAAATAATTTCTCGTTAATTGATTAATACTAGACTACTCAAACACTGTTTCCTGAGCATCACTGTTAAGAAAACCTGGATAATTCTGGGACTCTTCCCAGTAGATTTTTTTATACTCAACTTCGTAGATCACCTAGGAATAACACATACAGTATTGGTAACTTAAAACCTTCAATAATCAGCTTGTAAAACCTGAATAATTTTGTCTATAAGCAATGTCCTGCATCTGAGATTGCCCACATACTTTGACTCAAAATTCACCTAGAAAGCATGTATATAGGTTTAAGATTCTGGATTTTGTAGCTTCTTAATTGACATCTATATTTGCGTGCATTCGCTGCTTAAGTGTGGAGGTCCTTAATTGCTTTTGTGTAAAGTCTTTATATGTTTTGTTTGTCACCTAGTTTTGCACTTTTGAGCATCTTAGATAAGGTCTAGAACCATCCAAATAGAGGTCCAAAATCTCCTGGACCATAGGTATGGGACGGGTAGTGCTCGTGTACGGAACGGCTTAGAATTAAATTAGAGCTCTCTTAGGTAAACAACTTTAACATAGTAATCTGATAGTAGGAGATGATAGTCTGTGACCACTGAATAATTTGAGTAACACCCTATCTCAAGAAAGTTACGAAATATTATTTATGTTGCACGGGGTGATCCTTTAGGCTACAAATCTTAGGATCCCCCCCCCCTTTATTTTCTATTAGAATCAAAATAGTTGTACCTCTCTGTTTAAGATCTCTTTATAATAAAATTCTTAGATTTTGTACTCTCTTTTCTTACTTGATCATATAGACTAATCCATAAAATTTAAGTTCGGCCGGGACCCACAGTTGTGGATCTCGAGGAGTGACTAACACCTTCTCTTTGAGGTAACTTGAGCCCTTACCTGATCTTTGGTGGCGTTGACCAGTTAAACCAGAGTCATTTGCAAATAGGTGCCCTAACGCACCTTAAAAATTGTTAGGTGGAGACTCTCCTCTTTTAATACTTCATTTAAAAGAGTTGTCACACGTCGAACCTCTTGCGAGAAAAATGGGTGCGACAACTACCCCACACTTAAATGTTGCTCGTCCTCGAGCAATCAAACTATACTTTATATAGACACGACCTTTTTAAACAATTCTCGTAACTCATCACACCAAGAATCTTTAAAATAGACTAAGCAAAGGGGTGTAACATTTTCACCTCAAAAGTTGACTCGCAAGTCCTATGAATTATTCACAACTCACTTACTTATTCTAACATAGAGGTCAATGACATTACCCTTCCTTCATGAATCAAGTTCCCTCACACAATAAAAGATATTAGTTCCACACATAATAAAATTTAAGAAGAATTAGGAACTCTAGATAATCCAAAGATGCACCATAGGCTTGTCCGTAGTGTACTACTCTAGTAATCGAGCTCATTCAGTCTAGGATCAAGTAGGACTTTAATTAGTTGTAATGTAGGCTGCGGGTTGGGTAGCATACATTTGGATATAAGAGTGACTACACCTCCCTAAGCACTTTAATACATACCCTTTAACAATTAACCCCATACTTATGTCAAACCATAACTCCACCTTCACATCAATGTATATTAACCACATACTTCTTTAAGAACAATTACATCAACCACTATCAAGGAATATTTTTCACAGCAATACAACTATATTTTTTTCTTTTTCCATTTACGTGGCTCTTACTTTTCCAAGACAATGCACCTTTCTCCTTATTTCATTAGTTCCACTCAAACGCCAAACCAATTACCCCCACACTTTAACTTTTACAAGGCTCATAACAATTCAAGTACTTATGAGAGGTGAAAAGGTTCAAATAGATGGTTCATTCAAACAAATGGGTAAGGCTTGTAATGTGTATTCCAAAGAAATAGGATTACAGGCTCAAAGGTTTAACTATGATACATAACAATTCGGTGGGTAAAATATATATATATATATATATATATATATATCTGACTCAACAAAAAATACCTATATCACTTCCAAGTCTGAACAAAACTACTATTTTGCTTTGCAAACACACGGGGCAGGTTCTAGACATCAAATGCAATACACAGAAAAACACACAACCTCGCATACACATGGCACATAACTCACTCAGGATTGGATTCATCAAGACACTCTAGTCAAAGCAGTTAAGCAAAGTTAAGATTATACAATTTAACGTACTTATGCAAGAGTCAAAAACTAAGCCTAAGCGTCACAACCAAAGTACTCACTATTCTCAAGGCATAACAAAGTCAAGAGATATTGTTTCAATTCAATTCATCTCACCATGGCTCCTAATAAAAAAATAAAACTACCTACACCTGGTTCAAACAAAGCCCTTGGAAAAGAATCACGGCACAAAGAAAAATCAAGGGGGAATTACTACACTACCTACAAATAAAATCTTTTTGTCCTTTTTCTTAAGACTTAAATTCCTCAAGAAAACTGTCTAGGAGATCCATCATCGGGAAGAGTCCAATTTTTCTACTTTTTTTCATAGCTACTAAAATACTACACAACTACGAAAACAAAACATACTAATACTAATTATCTAGAGAATTCTCCCACCCCACACTTAAAATAATGTAGTGTCCCCAATTCACAAATAAAGCAAAACAATAACAAGGGTGGACAAGAAACTCCATGAAAGGCCAAAGGCCGAAGCAATAGCGGCTCATTGGTACTCAGACTTCGCCCGGGCATGGTCTTTTGTGTGGAACCCCACACTTAGTTCTCACCATCTAACACACTTTTTCATTCTTCCAGTGGCATTGCCTCCTATGCTTGTAATCCTACAAAACAAAAACAAAAAATACAACAATAATAAGAAAAAAATAGAAATAAAAGAAAGCAGTAAAGATGGGTTGCCTCCCAACAAGCGCCTAATTTAGCATCGCGACACGACCCTGCTACTCTTCTCAGGCTCGGTACTTTCTCTTCTTCTTCCTCCCATTAAGTCTAGCCTTTTTACATGCTCTTAGAAGGTCTCCTGTTTCATTTCTGGCTCTTTTCTCAATCAGCCTTACACACTCAGCTTGCAACACCACCTCCTCGAACTCAGTTGTCCCATACGAATAACTACACTTGTCGTAAGGACTCTACTCTATCCCCTTCAGTTCTACCACATTAATCATACACAAGTCCTTATAATGCTTAGGGATCTTAAGTGCCTTGTACACATTAAAATTGATTTCCTCATCGCCAGCTCTCATCTTCAACTTTTCTTCCCTAACATCAATAATCTCTCCACCAGTAGCTAAGAATGGTCTCCCCAAAATAATGGGTACTTCCTCATCTGCCTCATAATCAGGGACAATAAAATCAGCAGGAAGAATAAACTTTCCCACTCGAACTAACACATCCTCAATAATTCCTTCTGGCATAACTAGTGATCTATCAGCCAATTGTAAAGTGATTGTAGTAGGTCTCAGATCCCCAATCAGAGTTTCTTGAACAACGAGGATGGCATCAAATTTATACTAGCCCCTAAATCACACAAGGCTCTACCAACTTCTTGTTTTCCAAGAGAGAAAGGAATTGTGAAACACCCAGGATCCTTCAACTTAGGAGGAAGTTTATTATGAACTCTAGCACTGCACTCTTCAGTAAGTGCAACTATTTCAAACTCTTTATGTCTTCGCTTGTTTGCCACAATATCTCTAAGATACCTTGCATACTTAGGCACTTCCTGCAAAATTTCCACCAAAGGCAAATTCACACGCACTTGGCTCAAAATATCTAAGAATTTCTTGTACATAGCATCATCTTTTTGCTTTTCCAGTCTTTGTGGAAATGGAGGTGGTGGCCTTGTCACAATTTCTGGCTTTTCTTTCTTATTCTCCTCAACGGGCTTAGGAACTAATTCTCCTTCAGGTCTAGCTATATACTTATTTTTCTCTGGAACTTCTTCTAATTCTCTTCCATTTCTCAAGATAACCGCATTGACTTGAGCCTTAGGATCATGCTCAATATCACTTAGGAGAGCTCCAATAGGTATAGGATTCTAAGTGTTAGCAATTTTCCCAAACTGCGTCTCTAGATTTCTGAACTCTGTTCGTAATTGTTGATTCTCAGCCCTGACTTGTTGATTCTGATCCATAACTTTCTAATTGTCTATCAAGATCTTTTTCACACGTCAATCAAACTCTCCTCTGCTTGTTGTGGAGGTTGACGTTGATGATTGTAATTCGCTTAAGGTCTGATATTCTAATTTCCACCCCAAGAGAAGTTAGGATGATTCCTCCAGTTTAGATTGTATGTGTTACCATATTAAGAATTTTGAATCATCGGCCCTCTAGCTTGTTTCCCTACGTAGTATATGGGTTCAGGATTCATGGGCATATGCCACTTGTGTGACCTTCACCACAAAACTCGCAGCAAGTAGACATATGTTGCATATATTGCATTTGTTGTGCGTGGTGCATTGTCATTTTATTCATCCGATTTGCTAAACTCGCTATATCTGCCCTCATTGATGAGAAATCATCAAGCTCGATCACACCTGCTTCCTTTTGTTTAAGTACTCTTCGTGGTTCTACATCTCCTTTCCAATTATTATCATTAGCAGTGAAATTGTTTATCAGGATCTGGATCTCACTATACGGTTTTTCCATGCAACTACCACCACATACTGACTCAAGATTCATCTTTAATGCCTTGTCCAACCCATTAACGAAAGCGTGACCCAACATCTCATCAGTCTGACAATGGTGTGGGCAGTCTCTGAGTAGCTTCTTGTATCTTTCCCAAGCTTGTTGAAGAGTCTCGCCATCTCGTTGTTGAAACCCAAGAATCTGGCTCCACAACGCCTTTGTCTTCTTCGTGGGAAAAAACTTGATTAAGAATTTCCTTGATAGATCATCCCAATTTTGGATTGAGTTCGTGGGCTCCTTTCGTAACCATTCCTTAGCTTCCCCCAGAAGTGAAAAGAGAAACAGTGTCAGCCTGACATAATCCTTGGAAACGTTCGGATAATTGTAAGTGTATGTAATTTCCAGGAAGTTCTGAATCTGCCTTTGCGGGTCTTCATGAGATAGACCCACATATTGCCTTATGAATTGAATCATATGTAGCATGTATTATTTGAGTTCAAAGTGACCCGTGATATATGGCTTCACAATCGCCTGAGAAATATTCGCCAAATTAGGTCTTGCAGCTTCTATCATCGGACGCTCTTCATTACCTGCAATCTCTATTGGTTGTGTTTGAACTACGATGTCTAACTCTCTTTCAATTCTAGTTCTAGCTTCAACTTCCCTCCTCACTCTATGAAGTGTTCGTTCGATTTTAGGATCAAGAGGAAGGAGATTGTTTGAGCTTCTACTCCTCCGCATTCAAGAGAAGAGCGTGCGTTATAAAAAATAACTAAAAATTAAAACTTGAACATATAACGAACAAAAGCTTAACTTAACTAAATGATCAATAACTAAGTCCCCGCCAACAGCGCCAAAAACTTGTTGGTTCCCCATGTACATGCAAGTATACATGGTTGTGAAGTAATAAAGTGACTCGAAAGTCAGATGTCGAACCCATAGAGACTTAGATTGATCGTTAACTAAGTAAACTAAAATCAATTAGTTGTCCAAGATATTTAAGATGATATTTTTCTATTAATCTATTATTGCGGAAATTAAACAAGTAACAACTAATTTATCACTAATGCAAATGTGTACGATGAGATTTTAATTTAAAGGAGATGAAAATTCTAGGGTTATGGTTGGTTTATCAATCCTATTAAGCTCAATAATCACACTCGTTAATACAGATTATCTATGGTTGCTAATTAACCGGATCGTTTATATGAATAGCATGTTCCCACAATACTACTCTCCTGTCCACAATATATCAACCCTATATTCCTATAGTATTGAGTCTATCATGAACGAATATAATACAGTATTCAATTAAGAAAGACCGTAAGGTATATTCCTATCCTAACCGCGAAATCTTTCCCCGAGCCACGGGTTCAGAAACAAGCTCTCTCTAATTCTAATCTAATCTAAACACGGCTTTCCCAAGAATAATAGTAGGGTGAATTGTTAGCTACAACAACTCACAAGTTAAAGATATAATTAAAAAACAACCACAAGATGATAAACCGAATTAACAAATATGTAATTAATAAACGTTAATAATCATGTCAACCACAACCCTAGAACTAGAGTGCTTAGCCACAAATGTTCGTAGTAACAATTTTCCAATTATTTTGCATAAAAAAATTACAAAGAAAAGTAAAGGAAAGAAGAGCTCGATGATTTTCTTCTCCAAAAGTTGTTTCACGTGATGTTCTTGCCTCCGGTCGCAAAACTACTCTAAAAATGGTGTTTAATGACTATTTATATGTGTAGAGAAAAGATCTAGACAAAATAACCAAGTCCAAAATCAAAAAGGAGACGAAATAGGCTTCAAAAATCCGGACCACCCTCTCTACAAGCCTCGCTGTGCCACCTCTATAGCGCGCTCCACCTCGCTGCAGCCTTTGCAATGCCATCTCTGCGCGAGCTTGATCTCGCTTTACATGCGGCCCACGCTCAAACGCGAGCAATTTCCCTTGCCTCGCGTTCTCTATAGCGAGCAAAGTAGCTCGTGTCGCCTGGAAGTTTGCTTTGCTTATATTTTTTATTTGCTATCTAACTTTCATTTCTTTTCTCATCTCGTTTCTTTGTTTTGCTTTAAAAGTCTTTTGCATTGTTTCTTTTTGTCTTCTTTTTTATTTGTCTCTTTCAATCATTGCTCCATAATATCATTATATTTCTTCCAATCAATAAATGATCATGGACCATTCTTGTAGTGTATAAAATACACATAAAATTTCTAGTTTGTTCCCAATTTCGTCTTTAACGTACCTACACATAAAATAAACTCAATTAAGCACAAATATAGTATAGTTTAGCATTAACCCTAAAATGTAAGGTAAGTGATGCACTTAAAATATGGAATTATAGCCAAACATCACGTTTCAACTTCATTTTTATATTGCTTGAATGCCTCAATTGCTTCATCTTTACTATTAAGTAAGTAAATATACCAATATCTAGTATTGTCATCAGTAAAAGTTATGAAATACTTTTTTCCACCTCGAGATGCTATTGACTTCATATGCAATATCTGTGCAAATTAAGTCAAAAGGATTTGAATTCCTTTCAACCGACTTATAAGGATGTTTAACATACTTAGATTCCACACATATTTGATATTTCAAATTATCGCATTCAAATTTAGGCAATACTTCCAAGTTAATCATTTTTCGTATAGTTTTGAAGTTCACGTGACCTAAACGTGCATGCCATAAATTATTTGACTCAAGTAAGTAAGAAGAAGTTGGAACTTTATTGATATCAATAGTTATTACATTCAACTTGAAAAGGCCCTTAGTTAGGTAACATTTTCCTACATACACATCATTCTTACTTATTATAACTTTTTAAGAAACAAAGGCGCACTTAAATCCATTCTTGATAAGAAGTCCAGCAGAGACCAAGTTCTTGCGAATTTCAGGAACATGAAGAACATTGTTTAGAGTCACAACTTTGCCCGAATTCATCTTCAAAGCTATCTTCCCAACTCCTTCAAGCTTTGTTATTATGGAGTTTCCCATAAAGATAATCCCGTCGAGCCCTGTGGGATCATAAGAGACAAATAGCTCTCTGTTAGCACAAAATTGGCGAGTGGCTCCAGAATCAATCCACCGCTACTTGGGATTTCCTACCAAGCTTCATTCAGATAGCATGGCACATAAGTCCTTCATTTCATCATTCCACAGTTGTGGCAATTACCTTTGAACTTCTTCTTGCTCGGGTAATTCTTTGGATCAGACGACTTCTTTCTCTTTCTGTTGCTTGTAGACGCTTCCTCAAAAATATTTACTCCCATTATTGTTGAGTTACCACGAGACTTCTTCTCAGCAGCCTTGTTGTCCTCTTCAATCCGTAGACAAACAATAAGGTCTTCAAGAGTCATCTCCTTGCGCTTATGTTTTAAGTAATTCTTAAAGTCCTTCCCCAACGGAGGCAGCTTTTCAATAAATGCTGCAACTTGAAACTCTTCATTTATGACCATACCTTCAATCATAAATTTATAATTAGTAAAATAATTAATATCTTGAATAAAAATATTGACTCGGTTTATACCTTCAGCAAGGAGGTCATGAATAATAATTTGCAATTCTTGGACTTGCGTTATGGTAGATTTGTCGTCAACCATTTTGAAATCCAGAAATTTGGCGGTCACAAACTTCTTAAGTCCAGCATCTTCAGTCTTGTACTTTTTTTCAAGAGCATTCCACATTCTCTTGATGTTTTCATGACGCTATAAACATTGTACAAGTCGTCTTCCAAGCAACTTAAAATATAGTTTTTGCATAAGAATTGGGAATGTTTCCATGTCTTCGTGACCACAAATCACTCATTTTCTGGAGTTTCTTCTCCTAGAACTGGAATGCCTTCGTTGATAAAGCGCTGTAAACTGAGTGTGGTTAGGTAGAAGAACATTTTCTGGTGCCGACGCTTAAAGTCCACACCAGAAAACTTTTCGGATTTTTCTGTCGGTGCCATCGCCGATGCAGAAGTTGTGCGACTTGAAGACGTAGTAGCCATTGCAGCAGTAGTCCCAACAGAACCATTTTGTTGTTCCGTACTTGTTGTCATTTTTCTGTAAGAGAAATTGACACAACCAGAATTAGTAAGTCGGTGAAGTTCTTATATCATCGAACCGAATACAAACAACTGAGTAGAAAATCACAAGATTTTAATCTCGGATTGAGTAGAAAGTCAGAAAGACTTTAATCTCAAATTGGAGTAGAAAATCCGAAGATTTTAATCTCCAAAACGGGAGTAAAAAATCGCTAGGATTTTAGTCTCCCAAAGCAAAAAATAAGATGAACACAGAATATTAAAAAAAAATTCCTTAAGCTTGTTAATATTTGTATTCGAAAATATAATTCTGCAAAATAAAACAAAATCAGAAACCAAAGACAAAAATAGAATGAAATGAATAACGTTCCGAGCCCAACAGAAAATGGTGTTTCCTTAAGGAATTTAATCCCCTCACTGTTGCCCAAGATTGTTGGATTAATTCCTTCCAGGATAAAACAGAACAAATATTCTGTAATACCGGCAATGTAAATTACAGAACTTCGTCGAACTCAACAAACGGCTAGTAAACCACACCGATGCTTACGTTTTTGCTTTTGAAAAACAAATGCAGAAATGAGAGAAGAGAGGGGAGAGTATGCAAATTTCGATGGTCAGAAAGTGAGACCAAACCTTTGAATTTATAGCCAAATTTTCTGGGTTGAATAGGTGTGAAAGTGCATGTTCACATGAGGTACTGTTTTGGCAGAAAAACAAATTTCTATTTGATCGCAAATTCAAAAACGACCGTTCGTCGTTAGGAAATTATCCGCGAAATAAAATTCTCGCAAAAATTATCATGAAAAAGAAAATTAAATAACGGGAAACGGGAAACAAATTTGGTCCAAAAATTATCAATTGAACGAATTTGTTCCAAATCGGAGCCGAGCCGAGCGAGCGACGAAGACGACGGCGCGAGGCACAACTTCTTCTTAACTCTTTAAAAGCTATAAGATGCGCTTCTCTATATAAGCACAAAGATTTTCTTTCCTTCCTCCAACGAGGGACAAAGTGCATTATTAAAGGAAACGATTTCTAACTTTTTGTTTCTCTCCTAATCCTTTCCCTCCATTTCTCATTCACACCTCTTATCTTATTAGATAAAAAACCCTACAAGGGTTAATGCAAATTCCTTCTTTCGAAGTCGATGATCTTACGGAGACTCTCCTGCGAAATCTCATAGCTTTTGAACAACATTGGCCTTATGTATATCCTACATGTTTCAATGGTTACGTAACTTTCATGGATTATCTTATTGAATCATAAAAAGATGTGAGTTTGTTTCGCCTGAAAGAAATCATCAGGAACAGGATAGGAGAGGACAAAGAAGTGACCAACATCTTCAACAAAATGGGGAAAGGGATCGCCGTTTCACGTGTGGACTTCTATCACAAAGAAGAACTCAGAAAATTAACTCAGCATTGTGAAAAACCATGGAACCGAATGAAGGCAAATTTGAGGCACAATTATTTTAGTAGTCCATGGACTGGAGCTTCAACAGTGGCGGCCGTTGTACTCCTCATACTCATAGCAATGCAGACAATACTAGCTTTAAGAACTCATTGTTCTAATTGTTTGAATGTCCTATTGTTCTAATTGTTTGATTTTTTGTGTCAATGCTTTGTCCATTAAATAATTAGATGTTCATGGTTGTATTTACTGTTCTGTCATTCATTTTATGTTTTTGTTCATGCTTCGTACTTTTTATGAAGATGTTGTCATTTTATCATGATTTTTAAATCTACTTCTTCTTATTTATTTCATCTATTTGATTTTAGAAATGTTATGAGCAATCAATTGTTGTGACGAGTTATGTTGGAGATGGTTTCTCGCAACACTCAGTCACAATGACTGAAGATTCACGAGGAGACAAGGCAAAGAGAAAGACAATGGTCTTTTGAAGAAAAACATGGATGGTATTGATGCTAACTCTTGTCTGAAGAGTTGAGTCCAGACAAGCATATACAACGATCTGAGCCTAGTATAGACTTTCAGATGGTTAAAACAATTTGGGCCCAAAGCTGAAGACTGAACATTATTGGGCCTTCTAGAAGAGAATAGAAGAGTATATAGTTGTATTTATAATTTCTTTATTTTTGTATTTATCCAATAAGTTATTATTGGATAGCAAATACAAATGGGAAAAGTTTCCTAGTTAGTTATACATAGATTCTTTCTTACTTGTATAAAAACACAGCAACCTAGTACAGTGAAATAACAGAAAATTCAGCCTTACAATTTCTTTCAAATGCGTTTACATTCTAATATGGTGTCAGAGCTCTAAGTCTCAATCCCCTTTCAGCTGCTCTTCTTTCTTCTGTCACCTTATTTTATTTCATCACTTCACCAGCTACAACGGACCGTATTGATTCTTCTTCAGTTACTCATGTCAACAATCCTGCTCAAACTCAAGCAAAGGTTGGGACTGTTGTACCTGATTCTTCTCACCCATTTTATCTTTATCCCTCTGATTCTCTAGGCATGCTTTTGGTTAATATTGTGTTTGATGGAAAGGGGTATGTAGTATTGAGAAGGCGGATTCTCATAGCGTTGTCTGCAAAGAACAAGGTGGGCTTCATAGACGGTACTTTCCTTCGGCCCAAGATCTATTGTGAGTCTTTCAAACCTTGGGCCAGGACTAATGGTATGGTGATTTCCTGGCTGTTGAACATTCTTACTAAGGAAATAGTGGAATCTCTACTCAAAAACAACTAGAGAAATTTGGCTAGAGCTTGAAGAAAGGTTTGGACAGAGTAATGGACCACAGCTCTATCATCTACAGAAGGAAATCAGTCAAACTTCTCAGGAAAATCTGGACATAGGTGGGTACTACACTAAGATCAAAAGGTTTTGGGATGAACTCGACAATCTAGACACCTGTCAACACTATACTTGTGATTATTCTTGTGGTGGTAAAATCAAGACCTACAAATCACAGCAAGATGGGAGAATCGTTCAATTCCTAGTAGGACTGAATGATGCATATAGTGGTCTAGGAGCAGTCTACTCATGCTCTCACCCTTACCATCCATCAATCATGCCTATTCTCTCTTTATCATAGATGAGAAACATAGAGGTGCAAATTTCTCACCTTAATGAGGAAATGGCTTTCCTTGTTTAAAAATAGAATAGTGGAGGGAACAGGTTCAATGTTGAAAGAAAGAATGCTGAGGGAAAGAAACCAGTTCAGTTATGTGCCTATTGTAAGAAGCAGAATCACACCATTGGTAACTATTACAAACTCATTGGTTTCCCACCTGAATTCAAGTTTACCAAGTCCAAGAAATATGTACCTGGACCTAAGAGCAATGCAGTGTTGCCTGTAGAAGATGATGGAATTCAATCAGTTCAATTAGGAGAAAAACCATTGACACAAGATCAGTATCACAGTTTTTATCAGCTGCTACACAATGTTAAAGTTGGAAACCAAGTTAATCAAGTGAATCAGGTTATGAATACATTGCCTCAGCAAATTGTGCTGGTATATTTCCTCCTCCTTGGACCTCTACTCCTTCTAGATCTTTCATCAGTTTTTCTTTAAACTCTATTGCTTGGATCTTAGATTCAGGTGCATAAGAATATATGACTTGTAACTCTAAGTTGTTGTTTAATGTACAGACTTTTTCTAGGCCTGTTTCTGTCACTTTACCTATCACTCTTAGAGTGTTGGTTTATCAATTTGGCTCAGTTTCTCTCTTACCTCAACTCATCTTACAGAATGTTCTGTTTATTCCAAGTTTCAACTATAACTTACTGTCAGTTCAGAAATTATGCACTCAATTCAATTCCATTCTAATGTTCTCTTCTCTTGGTGCTGCATTGCAGGCCCCTTCATTGAAGAGTCCAGTGGTGCTTGCTGAAGTAAAATAAGGTCTCTACATTTTCAATTCAAGTCAAGCCAAGTCTAGAACTGGAATAGTTAGCAAAATCAAGGCAATCTACCATTCTCTTTGTAATCAACATATTAAGAGCCAATTTTCAAATTCTGTTTTATCCTTAGCTTCAATTTCCAGTAATGTATGCCTTTGGCACAATAGGTTGGGGCATTTCTATTTTCTAATATAAAAAATATCAGTTCTATTTCTTACTCTGGTTTCCCTTCTAACAAGCACGCTTGGGATATTTGTGCAAAAGCAAGATAGGTAAAATTACCCTTCCATTCAAGTTCCATTAATACAAAGCTAGTGTTTGATCTTATTCACATTTATACTTGGGGACCATATAGAACTCCTACTTGTGGGGTTCAAATATTTTCTTACTTTGGTTGATGATTATAGTCGAGCTACTTGGATTTTTTTTCTTAGAGCTAAATCTAATGATTTTCCTATACTTAAAAATTTTCTAGCCTTGACTGAAAGACAGTTTGACATTAAAGTGAAGATTATTAGGTCTGACAATGCTTTGGAATTAGGTTCGGGTTCTCTTCTTTCTGAATTTTTTAGTTCAAAAGGAATTCTTCATCAAACAACATGTGTTTACTCTCCCCTAACAGAATGGAGTTGTTGAGAGAAAACACGGGCACCTTCATGAGACTTGTAGAGCATTTCTATTTCAATCTAATTTACCTACTCATTTTTGGGGTGATTGTTTGTTAACTGCAACCCATCTAATAATAGATTCCCCTCTAAAGTCCTAAAGGGGTAAACACCTTATGAAATTTTGTTTGGTTCACCACCCTCTAACCATAATTTGATGTTTTTTGGTTCACTTTGCTATGCTTCTACTCTACCTATACAGAGGTCAAAACTGGATCCTAGATCCATCAAGTGTGTCTTTTTGGGGTACCCCTTTGGAAAAATGGGCTACAAGCTGCTTGACTTACAAACCAAGAAGGTTTTAATTTCTGGAAATGTGGTGTTCTATGAACATATTTTTCCTTTTTCCTCACCAAACCCTAATACTTTATTTCCCATTGATTCACCTATACCATCCACATATCATGTTCCTACACCTCCCTCTCAGTCTACAGCCACACAAAGACCTTTACTTTCTGGGTCTGATCTTTCCCATGTACCCAATTTACTTGGTTCCTCACATACACCTTCTGACTCTTCCTCTCCCAGTGTTATGGCTCCCCATTTTTCCCATTCTCATATCCCTTATACTAGTCCAGATACTTCTTCTTCTAAGGGACACTCCAGCACTAAGAAGATCCCTTAGGGACCATTATTTTCCTAGTTATCTCAATTACTACATTTGTAACTCTGTCTTCTTCACTGATATTTTAGCTAATTGTTTTACTTCCCCTGTTACCCCTCCTACTTTGTGTTTTTCAGCTTTGTCACACTCTAATCAATCCCTTTTAAACTCAGTTTTTTATATCCCCGAACCCTCATCCTATACCCAAGCCTCTTTACATCCAGGTTGGGTAGATGTTATGTCAAAGGAAATTCAAGCACTAGAGGCAAACAACACCTGGGAAGTAGTAGAATTACCCAAAAACAAGAAAGTTTTACCTTGTAAATGGGTCTACAAGGTAAAATACAGACAAGATGGATCACTTGAAAGATTGAAAGCACGTTTGGTAGTTAGGGGGGATATACAGAGAGAGAGTATTAATTTTATTAAAACCTATTCTCCTATTGTGAAGATGACTACTATCAGATGCTTGCTAGTTGTTGCAGTCAAGAGAAATTGGAGGTTTTTCATTGGGACATTAATAATGCATTTTTACAGGGCGACCTACAAGAGAAAGTGTACATGAGGTTCCCAGCTGGGATATCACCTCGAACACATAAACATGTAAGCAAACTCACAAAATCCCTATATGGACTTGGGAAAGCCTCAAGGAAATGGTATGCCCGACTTACACCAGCTCTAAGTTTCAAAGGTTATTCTCATTCACTCAATGATTAATATCTTTTCATTAAGCATTCAGCAGTACAGACTACTATTGTTGCAGTTTATGTCGATGACTGTCACGACCCCAGTTCGCCCTCCGTGAACATGTCGTGACAGCACCTAGTCCCTACAACTAGGTAAGCCAACAATGCGGAAGATAAACCATAATTGCGGAAGAAGATAATAATTAAAACTAAACTAGTAAAATAACAGTGTTTAAGGTGCCGCTCGGCACGTACAATAACAGCTCTCGAAGCTAACACAATTCCCAAAAACTCGAAATCTCACAAATCACAAGCTAAGGGATACATAAGAAGCTCTAACTCAAGAATGTCTAGACAAAGGAAAAATACTGAAAGGCTACACTTAGTACAGAAGCTAGAAAGTGACTCCTCGGTCTGCGGACGTAGCAGATATACCTCGAAGTCTTTGTAGAAACGCCTCCTTCCAAGGCTGACAGAACTGAATGGATGTGCATGTATCTGCACAACAAAAATGTGCAGAAGAGTAGCATGAGCACACCACGACGGTGCCCAGTAAGTATCAAGACTAACCTCGGAGGAATAGTGACGAGGGACAGTCGAGACACCTACCGATCAAATAAAACAGTACAATCATAGGTACAATGAAAATGGTATATAAATATGTAAAGACTGCACTAACAGAACATTAATGCTACAATTCACCATAAGGGAGAAAGAACAACAAGCAACAACGAGAAAATGATAAAGGATGATACGTAATGACGGCAAAATCACAATCCAAATCCCAAGGTCACACACAGTAAGGGAAAACAAATCAATAACTCGTAACCTACAATGATGCTCACACAAGGTCTTACTCAACTTTTTCCACAATCTTACCAATCTCGGACAAACCACAACTCCCGAAACCCCAGCATCTGAAATCTAACACTTGGCATCCTTTGCCCCATCAGTCTCTCGGTCATACTGATAACTAACTCGCTAACTAGGGCCAATCTCACATATATGATGGATAAACGAGGGCGTACCTCCACCCTTAGCAAATCAGGAGGAATTCACCTCTAATAGGAGTGTTCAAATATGTGTATGCTTGTGCAAGTGTTTTAACAAGAATTCTACCAACTAGTAACATAAAAAGGAGAACGAACTGCACGTACGATGTTTCCTCACAACTCCCAAGCGATAGGGCTCATACAGGTAAGTAACCCACAATCACAATATTAAACAACATAGGAATGCCTCCACGGGCCATCACAATTCTTTACAACTAACCCCTGACATAGCCCACCTTATTCCGCCACGTGTGCAAATAACAATATAATAAGTCCCACCTTATTCCGCCTCACGTGCATCATAATGTTCCCACCTTATTCTGCCACGTGTGCAAATAACAATATAGTAAGTCCCGCCTTATTCCACCACACGCGCAACATAATGTTCCCACCTTATTGCGCCACATGCGCAACCCATACATAAGCATATAAACATATTCCTCCTTATTACGCCGCATGTGCAATACATCAATATCAACAATAGCACGGCCGTAACCTCGTGCTTCACAATATCAACAAGTACAACACGACAATTGACAATGTTTACAAGAATAATCACAAGGAAAACAACTCAGGTGCCTCTGTTCACCAGAAGATGGTACAAATAGTTCACGAAGAATAACCATAACAGAGAATACAAAGCGTGATAAGAACGACTCAACGAGGGAGAATAATATGAACCAACAATTTCATACTACGTAGTTCAACAATAAGGAATGTTAACATGAACCAAATAATTTCAAATAAGGAATTATCAACTAAACATAGGATATCTAACTTCTTTTACGGTTGGGCAAGATACGAAGAATATACAGTGTTTTCAAGTAAGGATGAGCCGAAGAAAGATAACTGTAACCTCTATTAAGACCAATTAATTACGTGAGAGGTCCTATTGATTTCCGAATAGAGACAAACAGTTATGGAGGTAACGCGACTATAGAAGGGTAGCGGTTTTCAGTTAAACAAAGCAAGAGTCAATTATGCAACAAGAATAAATCAAAAGGGCAATTACTCTCCAAGTAACCACATGTAGAGGTGAAACTAATAACAGGGAAATCAATCATATCAAACAACTTCATACTCAGTAGTTACAAGGAGCTAAAAACCTAATAAAGGAAAATTTCTACAAGTAAATCCGAGCACGCACTCGTCACCTTTGCGTACAAGGAATACAATCAACAGAGAAGACTCAAATCCTAAGGGGAAGTCCCCCACACAAGGTTAGGCAAGATACTTACCTCGAACCGGCTCAAAATCAACTAGAAACCACGTTCTCGCCACGAATATCCGACTCCAAATGGCCCAAATCAATTCAATTCAATTACATACAGTAAATAACATCTCTAGCAACTAATTCTGCTATTTAATTCAAAGCTAAGACGCGAAAATAGATAAAATGGCCAAAATGCCCCTCAGGACAACCTCTCGGAAACGGGTGAAATTAACGTTTTCAGAAACCTCATACTCTCACGAGTCTAACCATATAAAAATCTCTCAAAACGGATGCCAAAAACCCAATCAAAACTCAAAAATTCGGTCTATGAAGTTTTACCCATTTTTCATTCAAAAATCCGAAATTAAGGAGGAATTAGTGATTAGATTAGTGGGTTTTAAGAATAAGGGAGTAGAGAATCGTTACCCAGAAGTTGCCCTCGAAAATCCTTGAAAATTTCTCCTAAGTCCGAGCTCCCAAACTTGAGTTTTGGTAAAAATGGCTAACCCTCGGATTTTGAGATGTTTATAACTGCCCAGGCATTTAATGCATCGCGAATGCGGAAGTAGGCTCGTATTCGCGAAGAAGAAAAATAAAGGCTGCCAAAAATACTCTTCGCGATCGCGAGGATCAGTACGCGAATGCGAAGGCCTGAGCTGACAAGGCTACGTGAACGCGACGTATGGAATGTGAACGCGATGAAGAAAATAGCGAGGTCCAGAAGTTACTCTACGCGAACGCGTGAGAGCTTATGCGAACGCGATGGGGAAGTAAGCTGGCCTTCGCGAACGCGAGAGGGATTATGCGAACGAGAAGAGAAAACTCCCAGGTGGTCAAATAAGCCTTCGCGATCGCAAAGGGCAAATCACGAACGCGATAGAGGCACACCAGAAGCAGCAACAGTAGTCCAAAAAGGAAGAAAATGATCTGTAGCCCATCCGAAACACACCCGAGGCTCCAGGGACCCCGTCTAATCACAAACACAAGTCAAATAACCTAACACGGACTCGCTCGAAGTTTCAAATCACATAAAACAGCATCGAAACGATGAATCAAACCAAAAGTCAAGCTTATGAACTTCCAATTCCATCAAAACACGCTTTCGATCAAAAACCTAACCCAAACACGTCTGAATTACCTGAAATTTTGCACACACATCCCAAACGACATGACGGAGCTACTACAACTTCCGAAATTCCATTCCATCCCTCGGATCAAAAACTCACTATCGGACTGGGACTTCAAAAATTCAAACTTCGGCATTTTAAGCCTAAATGAGCTACGGACTTCCAAAAAGCATTCCGAACACGCGCCTAAGTCCAAAATCACCATACAAAGCTGATGAGGTCGACCATGACCCATTCCGAGGTCGTTTACCCAAAAGTCCAATTTCGGTCAACTTTTCACCGTTCAAACTTCCAAAACAAGGTTCCTTCTTCCAATTTGACTCTAAACCATCCGAAAGCCGAATTCCACCATGCACGCAAGTCGATACTCATATTCCGAAGCTGTTCCAGACCTTATGCCGCTGAACAGAGTTTGATTTCCCAAAACGACCGGTCGGGTCGTTACATCCTCCTCCTCTTAAAACCAATGTTCGTCCTCAAATGTGCTAGATTCGCCTCGAAGTCCTCAAGTCACTGAGTGAACACTTCCAACATACACCCGCGGGTGATCCCACATCACCCCAATCCACCTAAGACTGACGGCACCATCTCAACTGAGATTTAACCTTTCTAGCAATACCAATAAGCCTTCAAGCCAGAATTCTCACCTTCCATTCGTTTCCAAAAGACCCGATTCTAAATCCATATTCAGTATCAGTCTCAACCAGCTGCTCAATTCATGCCACACACGCAGGGTACAACCACACAACATGACACACCACACATAGGCTCACAAGAACATTTCTGATAGCAATACTTGCCTGAGATCAAATTCGTACCGGCCATAAGCCTCACATTCAATAGGAACTCTTTTCAAACCTCCACAACACTGGCGATGATACAATAACCACAAAAACCATATAAAAAAAACACCCGAATAACCTCACCTCAGCTAATACCAGCAGGCACACGCCCTACAAGCTAAAACTCACGAAGCACAGAATGAAAATGACTGGATATGGGAAAGGAAACACATAAGGGAACTATCAAACAAGTCAAACTAGCACAATTTATGTTTTACACAACAGCTAACAAGAAAGAATGAAAGTATACAAAAGACACACAAGAATCTTATACTGATTTAACCCTCACCGCGGTACACAGCCCGGTCTCAACATATCAAATCACTTGAAATCATGAGGGTCCCGCCCTCAATACTGAATCACAAGTAGGGCATACATCAACCCATCTAGAGACTAACACTAGATCAATTCCGTCTACAACTCACAACACAGATTGGCTCCCACACCGGTGGAGCATAGAAATCATAGCTCGTAACCAAGAATACTCAGAAATCACATCAAACCTACCGAAACAGGCAACATAAATTTTCTACTAGCCTCATAACTCTCGACAACAGCTAGAACCAGACGATAGATACGGCTATCACTCATGGAACTTCCCAACAGGATAATCACATAAACATAGTACAAATCATGAAACACACCCATAGGTGGGATAACAAATAAGGGTGCTCATCCCGATAAGCAGAACTATGAGGAACTACAGATAGTGCCCCTTTATAACAAATCGAGTCCGTACCTAAATGACATTCAACTAGCGCACCGGCCTCAAGCCTACTATGTAAACACATCAACAAGCTGGGCCTCCCCCTCTTGGGCGCCCTCTACCTGCCTAAATACCCTGATGTGACACATCGGTCCGAAATATGGGAAAATCTCTCACCTTGTGGCCAGTATCTCCACACTCAAAGCACCCCCTCTGCTGACGGGGCGGTGGAAACTGTGCGATACGGGTACTCCGAGACCCATGAACACCTGAGTCACCATGCAAAGCCTGAAGCGCGAACTGTACTGGCTGACCCGCAAAACCTATACCATGATGCACCCTGCCTCCAAAATATGGACCAGTATATCTCCCCGGTCTACGAAGCCTCCTCGCCTCCTCAGACTCCCTCTCCCGATCTCGTCTGCTCTCTCTCTCGTGACCCTGCCCGCCCTCTCTCTCTCTAGCATGCATACCCTCTATCCTCCTAGCAATGTTCACCACCTGCTGATATGGAGTATCCATCTCCAACTCACGAGCCATACTGGATCTGATGCTGGGAATAAGCCCCTCAATGAACCGGCGAACTTTCTCGCGAACAGTAGAAACCAAGGCTGAGGCATGTCTAGCCAAACTGGTGTAACGGACAGCATACTCCGAGACGGTCATAGCACCCTGGAGCAAATGCTCAAACTCCACGCGCCATGCATCCCTGAGGCTCTGAGGAACAAACTCTCTCAGGAACATATCTGAAAACTGGGTCCAAGTCAGTGAAGCTGCCTCGTCTGGCTTGTCTAACTCATAGGCGCGCCACCAATCATAGGCAGCTCCTCGAAGCTGGAAAGTAGTGAAAGAAACCTCGCTCGATCCAGAGATACCCATAGTACGGAGAATGCGGTAACACTCATCAAGAAACCCCAAGGCATCGTCTGACGCTAATCCACTGAATACCGGAGGATCATACTTCTTGAACCTCTCTAGTCCCATCTGCTCTTGTTCGGAAGCCGCTGCCATGCCCTCGGGCTGAACTGGTGCTGCAGGCGGCGCAGGGATAATCTCAGGGACCTACTCAACATACGCTCACTGTTTAGGGGTGCGGGCGGTAGGAGTCTGTGCTCCTCCCCCGGCCTGGGATGTGGTTGCAGCAAGGGGAAGCAACCCTTCTTGAGCCAATGTGGTGTACATGCTCATGAACTGTTCCAAAGTCTCCTGAAAGGCTGGAGCAGTAGTAGCAGTAGGCGTGGCAGGTGCCTGGACTACGGCTGGATCTGCTGGTAGTACCTCGGCGGCTGCTCGCGCAGGTGCTCTTGCCACACCACGTGCGCATCCTCGAACTCTACCCCGGCCCTGACCTCCGACGGTCTCAGCAGGGGGTGCGGGTGCCTGATCACCTCGGGTAGTACGTGTCCTCACCATCTGTGAGAGAGAAGAAGATAGAGGCTCAGAATTGATGTTAAAAGAAATATCGCACGACAAGAAAATAAAATGAAGTGGAATTTTCCTAACGGTTACATAGCCTCTCGTAGATAAGTACAGATGTCTTTGTACCGATCCACGAGACTCTAATAAACCACCTTGTGATTATTGACTCCTATGAACCTAGTGCTCTGATACCAAGTTGTCACGACCCCAGTTCGCCCTCCGTGAACATGTCGTGACGGCACCTAGTCCCTACAACTAGGTAAGACTAACAATGCGAAAGATAAACCATAATTGCGAAAGAAGATAATAATTAAAACTAAACTAGTAAAATAAACAGCGTTTAAGGTGCCGTTCGGCACGTACAATAACAGCTCTCGAAGCTAACACTATTCCAGAAAACCCGGAATCTCACAAATCACAAGCTAAGGGATACATAAGAAGCTCTAACTCAAGATTGTCTAGACAAAGGAAAAATAATGAAAGGCTACACTTAGTACAGAAGCTAGAAAGTGACTCCTCGGTCTGCGGACGTAGCAGATATACCTCGAAGTCTCTGTAGAAACGCCTCCTTCCAAGGCTGACAGAACTGAATGGATGTACCTGTATCTGCAAACCAAAAATGTGCAAAGAGTAGCATGAGCACACCACGGTGGTGCCCAGAAAGTATCAAGACTAACCTCGGAGGAGTAGTGACGAGGGACAGTCGAGACACCTACCGATCAAATAAAACAGTATAATCATAGGTACAATGAAAATGGTATATAAATATGTAAAGACTGCACTAACAGAACATTAATGCTACAATTCACCATAAGGGAGAAAGAACAACAAGCAACAACGAGAAAATGATAAAGGATGATATGTAATGACGGCAAAATCACAATCCAAATCCCAAGGTCACACACAGTAAGGGAAAACAAATCAATAACTCGTAACCTACAATGATGCTCACATAAGGTCTTACTCAACTTTTTCCACAATCTTACCAATCTCGGACAAACCACAACTCCCGAAACCCCAGCATCTGAAATCTAACACTTGGCATCCTGTGCCCCATCAGTCTCTCAGTCATACTGACAACTAACTGGCTAACTAGGGCCAATCTCACATATATGATGGATAAACGAGGGCGTACCTCCACCCTTAGCAAATCAGGAGGAATTCACCTCTAATAGGAGTGTTCAACTACGTGTATGCTTGCGCAAGTGTTTTAACAAGAATTCTACCAACTAGTAACATAAAAAGGAGAACGAACTGCACGTACGATGTTTCCTCATAACTCCCAAGCGATAGGGCTCATACAGGTAAGTAACCCACAATCACAATATTAAACAACATAGGAATGCCTCCACGGGCCATCACAATTCTTTACAACTAACCCCTGACATAGCCCACCTTATTCCGCCACGTGTGCAAATAACAATATAATAAGTCCCACCTTATTCCGCCTCACGTGGATCATAATGTTCCCACCTTATTCCGCCACGTGTGCAAATAACAATATAATAAGTCCTGCCTTATTCCGCCACACGCGCAACATAATGTTCCCACCTTATTCTGCCACATGCGCAACCCACACATAAGCATATAAACATATCCCGCCTTATTACGCCGCATGTGCAATACATCAATATCAACAATAGCACGGTCGTAACCTCGTGCTTCACAATATCAACAAGTACAACACGACAATTGACAATGTTTACAAGAATAATCACAAGGAAAAGAACTCAGGTGCCTCCGTTCACCAGGAGACGGTACAACTAGTTCACGAGGAATAACCATAACATAGAATACTAAGCGTGGTAAGAACGACTCAACAAGGGAGAATAATATGAACCAACAATTTCATACTACGTAGTTCAACAACAAGGAATGTTAACATGAACCAAATAATTTCAAATAAGGAATTATCAACTAAACATAGGAAATCTAACTTCTTTTACGGTTGGGCAAGATACGAAGAATATACAGTGTTTTCAAGTAAGGATGAGCCGAAAAAAGATAATTATAACCTCTATTAAGACCAATTAATTACGTGAGAGGTCCTAATGATTTCCGAATAGAGACAAACAGTTATGGAGGTAACGCGACTATCGAAGGGTAGAGGTTCTCAGTTAAACAAAGCAAGAGTCAATTATGCAACAAGAATAAATCAAAAGGGCAATTACTCTCCAAGTAAACACATGTAGAGGTGAAACTAATAATAGGGAAATCAATCATATCAAACAACTTCATGCTCAGTAGTTACAAGGAGCTAAAAACCTAATAAGGGCAAATTTCCACAAGTAAATCTGAGCACGCACTCGTCACCTTGCGTACAAGGAATACAATCAACAGAGAAGACTCAAATCCTAAGGGGAAGTCCCCCACACAAGGTTAGGCAAGATACTTACCTCGAACCGGCTCAAAATCAACTAGAAACCACGTTCTCGCCACGAGTATCCGACTCCAAATGGCCCAAATCTATTCAATTCAATTATATACCGTAAATAACATCTCTAGCAACTGATTCTACTATTTAATTCAAAGCTAAGACGCGAAATTTGATAAAATGACCAAAACGCCCCTCAGGCCAACCTCTCGGAAACGGGTGAAATTAACGTTTTCAGAAACCTCATACTCTCACGAGTCTAACCATATAAAAATCTCTCAAAACGGATGCCAAAAACCCAATCAAAACTCAAAAATTCGGTCTATGAAGTTTTACCCATTTTTCATTCAAAAATCCGAAATTAAGGAGGAATTAGTGATTAGATTAGTGGGTTTTAAGCATAAGGGAGTAGAGAATCGTTACCCAGAAGTTGCCCTCGAAAATTCTTCGAAATTTCTCCCAAATCCGAGCTCCCAAGCTTGAGTTTTGGTAAAAATGGCTAACCCTCGGATTTTGAGATGTTTATAACTGCCCAGGCATTTAATGCATCGCGAATGCGGAAGTAGGCTCGCGTTCGCGAAGAAGAAAAACAAAGGCTGCCAAAAATTCTCTTCGCGATCGCGAGGATCAGTACGCGAATGCGAAGGCATGAGCTGACAAGGCTACGCGAATGCGACGTATGGAATGCGAACGCGATGAAGAAAATAGCGAGGTCCAGAAGTTACTCTACGCGAACGCGTGAGAGCTTACGCGAACGCGATGGGGAAGTAAGCTGGGCTTCGCGAACGCGGGAGGTATTATGCGAACGAGAAGAGAAAACTCCCAGGTGGTCAAATAAGCCTTCGCGATCGCGAAAGGCAGATCGCGAACGCGATAGAGGCACACCAGAAGCAGCAACAACATCCAAAATGGAAGAAAATGATCTGTAGCCCATCCGAAACACACCCGAGGCTCCCGGGACCCCGTCTAATCACACACACAAGTCATATAACCTAACACGCTCGAAGTTTCAAATCACATAAAACAACATCGAAACGATGAATCAAACCAAAAATCAAGCTTATGAACTTCCAATTCCATCAAAACACGATTTCGATCAAAAACCTAACCCAAACACGTCTGAATGACCTGAAATTTTGCACACATATCCCAAATGACAAGGCGGAGCTACTACTACTTCCGGAATTCCATTCCAACCCTCGGATCAAAAACTCACTATTGAACTGGGACTTCAAAAATTCAAACTTCGGCATTTTAATCCTAAATGAGCTACGGACTTCCAAAAAGCATTCCGAACACGCGCCTAAGTCCCAAATCACCATACAAAGCTGATGAGGTCGACCACGACCCATTCCGAGGTCGTTTACCCAAAATTCCAATTCCGGTCAACTTTTCACCGTTCAAACTTCCAAAACAAGGTTCCTTCTTCCAATTTGACTCTAAACCATCTGAAATCCGACTTCCACCATGCACGTAAGTCGATACTCATATTCCGAAGCTGTTCCAAACCTTATGCCGCTGAAAAAAGTTTGATTTTCCAAAACGACCGGTCGGTTCCTTACAATGACATATTGTTATATGAAACTCTGAATCAAGAAAAGACTTGAGTGAAATGATCTTTTCTTTAAGCATTCAGCAGTACAGACTACTATTGTTGTAGTTTATGTCGATGACATATTGTTAACTGGGGATAATCCCTCAAAGATCATTTCACTCAAGTCTTTTCTTGATTCAAAGTTTCATATTAAGGATTTAGGGAAATCCCACTACTTTCTTGTCATGGAGATTATTCGTGAACCACAAGGATTAATCTTAAGTCAAAGAAAGTTCACCTTGTATTTATTGTCTGAATTTGGATGTCTGACCGTGAAACCAACTTCTTCTCCAATTGAACCTTCTTTCCATCTTTGTCTGGATGATGGGGAATTAATTTCTGATCCCACAGTTTATCAGAGGCTCATTGATAAGTTAAATTACTTCACCCACACTCGCCTAGATCTCTTTTTCGCCGTATAGCATCTCAGTCAATACATGCAGTCTCCTCGAGTCCCTCATTTTGAAACTGTTATTCGATGCTAATGATATCTCCTCACAGACCTTTCTATGGGGTTATTCATGTTTGCTACTTCTTCTTTTGACTTGGTTGCCTTTTGTGACTCCGATTGGGGGAGATGTCTAGATTCTCGTCGATCCATCAGTGGAATTTATTTATCTAGGTGCAGCTCTAGTTTCCTGGAAATCAAAGAAACAAATTTTAGTTTCTTTGTCTTCAGTGAAAGCAGAACGCTCCATGCGTAGGGTTGTTGTGGAGATTACATGGCTAGTTTGTATTCTTCAAGATCTTTCATCATATCCATCATTGTCAGTGCAGATCCACTCTGATAGCCAACCAGCCGTTCACATCACAAAAAACCCTATGTTTCATGAGCGTACAAAGAACGTCGACCTTGACTGCCACTTCGTATGCTAGCAATACCTCGCCGGCTTTATTTCTCTCTCTTTTGTGCCTTCAATTTCCCAAATCGTTAATGTATTCCCTAAACCCCTTTCTGGACCTTCTCACTGATTTATTCTGGGAAACTTGGGGGTTGTTTCACATCCCTCCAAGTTGAGGGGGATGTTGGAGATGATTTCTCGCAACACTCAGTCACAGTGACTGAGGATTCATGGCGGAAACAAGGCAAAGATACAGACAATGGTCTTTGGAAGAAGAACATGGATGGTATCGATGCAACTCACTCTTGTCTGAAGAATTGAGCCCAGTCAAGCATATACAACAATCTGGGCCCAGTATAGACTTTCAGATGGTTGATAGACTTTGGGCCAAAAGCTGAAAACTAAACATTGTTGGGCCTTCTAGAAGAGAATTGAAGACTGTATAGATGTATATACAATTTCTTTATTTTTGTGTCTATCCAATAAGTTGTTATAGGATAGCAAATACACATGGGACAAATGTCTTAGTTAGTTATAAATGGATTCTTTCTTACTTGTATAAAAACACATCAGCCATGTACAGTGAAATGCACAGGAAATTCAGCCTTACAATTACTTTCAAATGCCTTTACATTCTAATAAGTTAGTGTTGGCTTAATTGACGGCGCCATCACGACCTTTGGTGGAAAATTGAATCATGACAGCAAGTTTTTAGAACAACTCGACTGGTCGTTTAGAGAGTTAGAGCCTCGGTCCTTTATTAACTGCTTTCCCCGTATCTAATTCTTCTATTTTGTGTTGTTGAGAGGGTTCGTGTTGGTTTTTGAAACGAATTGACACTTAGTCTCTTATTTGGGAGCTTAAGTTGCAAAAGTCGACTGGATGTCGACTTGTGTGTAACCACCTCGGATTCGAATTTTGACGGTTCTGTTAACTCCGTTAGGTGATTTGAACTTAGAAGCGCATCTACAATATGATTTGGAGGTCCACAGTAGATATAGGTTTGAATTGGCGAAAGTTGGAATTTTAGCGATTTTGGTCGGCAGTAGAAATTTTGATATCGGAATGGAATTCCGAAAGTGGGAATAGGTTCGTAGAGTCATTTTTGACTTGTGTGTAAAATTTAAGGTCATTCAGACGAGAGTTGATATGTTTTGACGTCGTTTGTAGAATTTAGAAATTTCAAAGTTCAATAGGCTTGAATCTGCTTGTAAATCGTGTTTTTGATGTTGTTCGATGTGATTTGAAGGATCGACTAAGTTCGTATTGTATTTTATGATTGGTTGGAATATTTGGTTGAGGTACCGGGGGCCTCGGGTGAGTTTCGGGTGCTTAACGGGTTAAAATGGACTTAGGTGAGATTGCTGATGTTGATGTATCTGGTGTAACCGCACCTGTGCACTTTGGGCCGCCAGTGCGGAGCCGCAGAAGCAGCTATGGAACCGCATAAGCGAAAATGGGAAGGAGGTCTGGGATCGCAGGTGCGAGGGCAGTTCTGCATATGCGATGTCCCTAGGTGCGAGGGAAGGAACCGCCGGAGCAGTCTGGGACCGCAGAAGCGGACCATTGTCCGCAGATATGCACATGCAGGTGTGGCAACCTATTTGCAGATGCGGGCCTTGGGGACTTAAGTGAAGTGTGCACCTGCATTGAGTTTTCCGCAGGTGCAGTACTGCAAATGTTGCTGTCCCATCGCAGAAGCGATAATCGCTAGGTAGGAAAGGGCAAATTCGAGGGTTTGAAATTCATTTCAAAAATTCGATTTAGAGCTCAGAGGAAGACGAAATTTCAAGATTTTTTCAGAGGAAAATATTGGGTAACGATTCCTAATCCTATTTTGATCATATTTCATTAATCCATAGTTGTTTTCTTCATTAAATTAATGAATTTGAGTGAGGAAGTTGGGAAATTGGGGGAAAAGTAACCCAACCAAAAATCTGAGATTTGAGTGGGGTTTAGGCGTCGGATTTGGATGATTTTTGTACGAGTGAACTCGTGAGTGAATGGTTGTTCTTATTCGGTAATTTTTACTTGATTCTGAGACGTGGGCCCAGGGAGGCTTTAGAGCGATTTTTCCAATTCCTTGCTTTAACTTTGATTCCGTTCGTTAGACTAGTTTCTTGTAGTTGTATTTATGTTATGTAATTGGTTTGATTAGATTTGGGCCATTCAGAGTCAGATACTCGTGGAAAGAGCGTAATTTCAGATTGATTGAGCTTGGTTCGAGGTAAGTGGCTTGCCTAACCTTGTGTGGAGGAGCCTCCCCGTAGGATTTGTATTGTTGTTATTATCTGAGAGCCGTGTACGTGAGGCTGTTTGTTGTAAAAACTCCGATTTTCATTAAAAAGCAAATCTATCTTTCCTCTTATTCGAACTTAGTATCTTGCGTAGCATTATGTTAGACTAAGAAAGCATGCTTAATTGCCTTAACTGTTTACTTGAACTATGTGCATCATGTTTAGTTGTTTTACCGCTTTTCCTTAGCTTATACTTAGAATAAATTATGTGACTCTGTGATAAGATTACTGAATCTTGTAGTTATACTGCATATTTACTGTCACGACCCAAATTCCCAACCCACGGGATCGTGATGGAGCCTAACACCACACTTGCTAGGCAAGCCAATGTTAGAACTTAACTAACCATTTTCTTATAACAATTTGCTTAAACATGAATAAACAATTCAAAAATGAATATTGAATCTGATATTTCCTGATAAATAACTTCATGAATAATAACCGAATAAATAAGTCAAACCACGAACTAAATATATACTATATCACTACTCAAGGTCTGATGTCACAATTCACGAACTACTAAAGAGTACTACAAATAAATGGGCTAAAAAATATATGTCTCTGTTTTGAATGAAATAAAACAGTATCTAAATAAATAAGGGAAGACTCCAGGAATCTGCGGATGCCAGCAGATCTACCTAGTATCTCTGTGTAAAAACTCAACTATGCTCAAAGAATCAGCTCTGACCGGTACCTGGATCTGCACAAGAAGCGCAGTATCAGTACAATTGACCCCATGTACTGAGTAGGTGCCGAGCCTAACCTCGGCAAAGTAGTGACGCAACTAGGACAGGACACCAAATAAAACCTGGACGTGTATAAATATACTAGCAGCAATAATAGTAATTAAAGAGTTAACATTACATCCAATAATGAGGGGATCATGCTATGGGGAATTTAACATAAGGAGTGAGAAAAATAACAAGACAGCAATACACAGTAATCAACAATAATTTAAAGAAACAAGAATAGAAAAGGAATTCACACGGCACCACCCTTCATGCTTTTACTCCCATCCTCCCCATATCATAAATAAGCATACACGACATCACCCTTCGTGCTTTTACTCTCACAATGTATTTCATTCAGGCGCGGCATCACCCTTTGTTCTTTACACTCTTCCTCACAATTGTTGATACCCAATTTTTCTCAAATTATTTTTAAATTTGCATTTACACCTTCAAAATCAGGCTTTCATAGCAATTGGTATTTTTCTGTAATTTTCCCATATTTTTCTTAAATTATCCAGTATTTTATTTCTAATAATCAATTACATTACAAATGATTTAAAAAAAATTCTTGACTTAATGTATTATACTTTTGGTCCTATTAAGACAAAATTATTTCACAATTAGCCAAATTGGCACTCTTTGGTCGTAGTTGCAATAACTTTGCAATTATAGCCTAATCATGTGTTTTATGTTATTTTTATCCAATAATTAGTCATTTATATTTTTAAAATACTAATTAATAATTTTAATTTAATTTACTAAGCATCAATTTCATCTTTATAATTATCAGCTATTTTATAAATTATTTTTATTAATTTTAGTTGGGTATTTAACAACTAGCCCTTTTTATTTAAATTCTAGCCTAAATTAATCTTGGTCCCTAACCCAATTAAACTAGCCCAGACCCCCCAAGCCCAATACAATATCCTACCCGGACTAACCCCAAACCAATCTGAGTCGTTGATTAATTAGATCAACGGCCCAGATTTTTGTTACCATAATTAAACCTACCTAACCCCCCCTGATCCCATCTCATTCTCACTGTCTCTCATCTCTCTACTCTCTTTCTCTCTAGTATCTTCAGGTTCCGATGGATCTATTCATCTTCTCCGGTCATCCCTTCGCCGGAGACCTTGAAACCTTCACCACCCTTTTGCATCATGTGGTTCCCTCACGCCGGTGTTTTCCATATCTAAGGTCTCCAAGAGACCTGGGTTGAATCCTCCTACCTTCTGGACCTGTGCTCATCACCCTCCGGCCATCTCCGACTACCTCCAGCTGTTCAAGCAAGGTCTATGACCTTTGGGAGTTAAACAAGCGACGTTTAAGGTTTTTCTTTATCTCTCTAGGTTCTCTTTAAAACCCTAAATGTTTAAAACTCTCCCGGTTCTTTAGATCAATGATAGATCTGTATATGTTTTAAGCTATTTCATTGTTTCCCTCAAAAACTCTCTGATTTTCTATAAAACGACTCTTCGTTTTCAACTAGGGTTTCATGACTCCGCTTTAAAGTGATTTACCTGTGATGTTTTCAGCATTATCCTAGGGTCTTTACTATGTTTTAGTAATTTATTTGATTTTTCCTCTCTTATCTGAATTATTACCTGAGTTTGTCTTCAATATTGTTTGCATATGTATGAGCTTTATGATTCCATGATGTTTTACCCTCTGTTGTAATTTCATTGTTGTCCCGTTTGTCTTGCTGTTTGCCCTATAAGTTCATGAGAATCCTTGATTTCACATGCTTTTACTACTAGGGTTTCTGACCTCTTGCCTGTGATTTATTCGATTCATATTAACTTTCTTTGATTGCTAATCCCTGATTCTCTGTAGTTTAAGTTTGTTAGGGTTCCTGATTTATTATTTTGAATCCCTGGTTCCTTGTAATTTGAGACCTTACTGATTAATTTCCGACCTTAGTCCATTTTTTACCTTGTTACATGATTTATTTGTTGTTAATTGATTCCCATTCCCTTAATTAGAGTCTGTGAACCTAGCCTCTATTGTATGCTTGTACTGATTTGAAATTGTTTCCTTATATGTCATATGCATGTCACATATGGTACCTTTCCTTATCCATTGTCTGATTATGCCGTTTGAACTCAATCCCTTAAGGGATACCTATACTGATTGTGTAATAATTGGTGCTTAGTCCCTAATTACTGGTTTATTTTTGTTTCCTGCCTTATTCACTACTGGTTTTACAAAACTATATATGCACACTACTCTTTCATTTAACAACGAACATAGAACTTGTTCTATTCTCTCTTGCTCACACACACACAATCTACTATTCTTCTCTTGATTGTTTGCTATTGCTAGTCGGCTGGAAGCCAAGACTAGCTATTCTACTTGCCTCTTATTCTATATTTGCTGTCTTCAACTGGTATGTTTCCAGTTTATATTTAAAGTCTCAAAAAAAACATGTTTCTCTAGTTATTATGATGCATCTTGCTTCTAGTTTCCTTTTACTTATTGTTATGTTGTCCTACTTGCAACTAGTTTCACATATTATGTTGTTTAGTTCTGGGTATCTCCTCTCTTATAGCCTCAGCATGCAATCCCTAAGATACTATAATTGCCTTGTATGTTACTTAACATGTGTTTCTTAAACCTATGTGTAATTATGTCCAACCCCCTCCCAACACTCCCTCTAATCTGATTCTGTGATTTGTTTTCAACCATGATTGATCCCATACTCTAGGTATCTCTGACTGTATGACCATGTCTAACTAGTATTCCTAAGTTTGTGTCCCACTACCTGTAACCAATTGCAAGGCTTCTGCCTAGTTTGTGTTCATCATGTTATGTGCTCTATGTGTCCCCAATTCCCATTGTCCCTGAGTGAAATCTATGTTTGAATGTGCTGAACCTGTGCGAGTTGTTTGATGCTTTTCCAAAGATGTTTACATTATATTCAAGTTGTTTCATTACTGATCAAAACCTTTTCAAAAAACTTCTTTATTGACTGAATCAATCCAGTACTGTTTTGTGTCAAAACCTTTTCAAATCTATCTCCTGCACTTCACTTTATTCCTAGATTCTTATGTTCCACCCCTTCAGTGTGAGCACTGCTTTGGGAACCTCTTGAGTTCCCTCTGAACTCTGACACACTGAGGCTGGTTTTTCCACACTACAAATGTTTAACTCCTGGTTACTAAGTCTGGGTGTGAGCATTGCCCGGGAGCCTTTGAGGTCCTTAGGGAACTTTGACACACCCGAACTGTGAAAAGGCTATGAATACCATATGGCATAAGGTTTGGAGGATTTGGGCTTGAGTGAAGGCTCCCTGTAGAATAACTTCTTATTTTCTACTTTGTTTATGTAATTCATAATTCCTGGCTTGTAATAATGTGTAAACAACTCATGGGGGCTGGATAGTGAAATGGGAAGGGTAACTACGCATGCTTAGTTATTACAAGGGTAGAAACCATGTTTTAAGTTTTATTTCTTATCTGCACAATAGAAATCATGTGTAGGTGCACATCCATGCATTAAAAATCCTGCTCTTTAGGTCTCATGTACACTGTTTCAGTACTGTCATTCATCACTTAGAAAAATCTGTGATAGGGTAAATAATGTTAATAATTGGTATCTTCTGCAATCATGTTTCATATTGCTCCTAGGATAACACTAACAAGTTGTACTCTTGCTATTCCTGAAATAGTGCATAATGTTGTGATTCTACGTGCATTTAGAAATCATGTTTAGGTTACTATGCATCATGCTGCATTAGACATCATGCTATAGGATCGTACTCATTTAACTGCATTTAGTCTAAATACAGATATCTAAAACAGTCCCCCTGTTCTAAACAACTGGTAATTAGTCCTTGCACATCTTCAACACCTAGAATTGCATGTTATTAGCTATAAACAACAACCTAGAGTCGTTAACAAATCTGAATAACTGTTGCCTGTTATCCTACACCTAGGCAAGCCTTAGGTAATCAACTTAAAAAAATAAACCAGAGTTGTCCTTTGTGATTAGTGTTCAACTGTCAGCATGCTTAAAACCAGTAGGCAAGCTTGATTAAGACTTCCTCTCTGAGTTATGAAATAAATCTGTCTTTGTTATTATCACTTAGACACCATGCGTAGGATCTGAATCTGGGCCTTAATTGTGTATGAGACCTGCTGTTTATGTGCACTGTTTGTGGAGGTATTTGAGCCCTTTCCTGTTTATGCTTATCTGCAGTTCTACTTGTTTATTATATGTCGCCTTAGCATTTTCACCTTTAAAACCTGAGGGTCTACCTAGCACCTCCTTTAGGATAGGAGTCCTAATTTCCTCCGGGACTGATAGGAAGGGACGGGTAACAGCATGCAATAGAGGTCGAGACCAACACTCGATTTAGTTGCTTTCACGGGGTGGGAAAGGGTAGAATATGGATATGACGACCGGTGCGCTAATACCACATGTAGCCCTTCTTCGAGGAGTGATTACCGGGTATTGCATTGATGTGATCCATATTATTATAATCCTATGATACCCTTTTATATGCTTAGATTGTAATCCTTTCAAAAGTTAATCTTCTTTATTATTTTCAAACATTTGCATGCTTAAGACTTAAATCCCCTCTTATTTGAGCCTTTATTTGTTTGTTTGCTAAGCCGTACAAATTCACAGGAACCATTTGGCCGGGAACCACACTTGTGAATCCTGGGGGGTGCTTAACACCTTCCCCTTAGGATAATTTCAAGCCCTTACCCAATCTCTGGTTAGTAATGAGTTGTAATTGAGCCCCTTAGGTGCCCCAACACACTGTTAAAATCGTTAGGTGGCGACTCTTCAAAATATGCAAACCCCTTTCCCAAAAGAAACGAGTTGTCTCAAACAATGTCATAAACCCCTTTCAACCGGGACCCGAAAGGAGCGCTTGGGGAAAAAGGGGGGCGCGACAATAATATAATATATTTGGATCATACACGGCATCACCCTTCGTACTTTATACTCCTCCTTACCAATCACAAAATCATTAAAAACATAGAAAGAGGGATTTCCCAGGAAAATGATATTTCATCATAGTTTCTATTTTCATTTATGATTTCAATCTCAATTCAATATTCATAATATTATCCATCATGGTGGAACCGGGTACCAAACTTCCAACATTTCAACAACAACGCTAATCACAAGTAATAGGCTTTACAACTACAAAAATAACAAGAATTTACTTTCACTTGAATGTTATGACCTGACCACAACGTATAGGTACTCGTCACCTCACCTATAAATTGGATTTAGCAACAAAACAGGTAACAAGTAGTCACACAATACCTATTCCCTCAAGCTAAGGTTAGACCCAACACTTACCTAGAATTCACAGGCCACTCACTGCTCAAGCACTGCTTTTCCTTTGGAATTGGGCTTCAACCCACTCGTATCTAATCATGATTAGTTCAACATCATTAATTAGTGCTAAAGACACTAACTTTACTGAAAAATTATGGTTTTCCTAAGTTTTCTCAAAAAAAGTTTAAAACCAACCTCGGGCCCGCTTGGTCAAAACTCGGGGTTCGGACCAAATTTTGTTTACCCATTCACCCTCGAGCTCGATTATGTAATTAGTTTCAAACCCCAATTCGAGGTCAAAATTTGAGTTTTTACAAAATTCTCTAATTCTACCCAAACTCCCAATTTCTACCATGAAAATTCTTGATTTTTGATTGAAAAGTGATGAAAAACATTGGGTAATCAAAAGGGAAGAGTTTAGAATCATTTACCAACAATTTGAGGATGAACTTGTAGGTTAAAAACCGCCTCTAGGACTTTTTAGTTCGAAAATATGAAGAAAATAGGTTCTGCCCGTGTTAAAATCATTATTAAATCGCTGGATAGTCCTTCATCGCGTTTGTGATGGGCTTGTCATGTTCGCGTAGAGTCTGGCCCAATGGCCTTCGCGTTCACAGAGCTAAGGAAGCGTTCGCGGAGCTTTACTCCTGATGGACATCTCGATCGCGGCCTAATGGACGCGCTCGCATAGAAGAAGCGTGAGCCTCCTCCCCCTGTGCTTCGCGTTCGTGGTCCAGGTTTGCGTTCGCGTACCACAAAACAAACCCCAACAAATTTACTCTACGCGATCGCATGTGAATCTTTGTGATCGCAATGAAGAACGAATCAGTGCACTAGAAACAGATTTACGACAGTTATTTCCAAGTTTAAAACACCCTGAAACCTACCCAAAACTCACCCGAGCCCTCGGGGCTCTAAACCAAACATGCACGCAAGTCTAAAAACATCATACAGACTTGCTCGTGCGATCAAATCATGAAAATTACATCAAAAATTACAAATTTAACCTCAAAACTCAAGATTTCCTCAAGAACACTAAAATTTCTAACTTTTCAACTGGACGTCCAAATCACGTCAATTCAACTTTGATTCTGATCAAATATCACAGATAAGAATTAAATATCATAACAAACCTGTACCGAGCTCCGAAACCAAAATAGGGGCCTGATACCAATGAGTTCAAACATTAATTCGTGTCTTTATTTCCTTAAAAATCCAGCATAACAATTTTCTTCAAACATTTATTTCTAAAGCTAGGGACCTCGAAATTCTATTCTGGGCATACGCCCAAGTCCCATATTTTATTACAGACCTCCCGGGATCGTCGAAACACAGATCCGGGTCCGTTTACTCAAAATGTTGAACAAAGTCAACTAAAACCAAATTTTAATTTCAAAAATTATTATTTCTCATATTTTCACATAAAAAGCTTTCCGGTAAATAAAATTAATCTTTTTAAGGCTAATGAGCCTGGAATGGAGTCTTAATTTATAAGATGACCCTTTGGGTCATTACAATCTCCACCTCTAAAACAAACGTTTGTCCTCGAACGGACATAGAAAATTACCTGAACTGACAAACAAGTGGGGATATCTACTCTGCATGTCCGACTCGGACTCCCAAGTAGCTGCCTCAACAGGCTGACCTCTCTACTGCACTCAAACTGAAAGGTAACTCTTTGATCTCAACTGACGAATCTGTTGGTCTAAAATGGCTAACGTCTCCTCCTCATAAGTCAAATCTTTGTCCAATTGGACAGAGCTGAAATCTAATATGCGGGACGGGTCACCATGATATTTCCGGAGCATAGACACATGGAATACCAGATGAATTGAGGGTAACCCTGGAGGCAACGCAAGTCGATAAGCTACCTCCCCCACTCTCTCGAGAATCTCAAATGGTTTGATATACCTAGGGCTCAACTTTCCCTTCTTCCCAAATCTCATGTCATCCTTCATGGAATATACTCGAAGTAATAATCTCTCTTCAACCATGAATGCCACATCACGAACCTTACGGTCGGCATAACTCTTTTGCCTAGACTGAGTTGCATGAAGTCGATCTTGTATAACCTTGACCTTATCTAAGGCCTCTTGAACTATGTCTGTACCCAATAACAGAGCCTCTCCCGGCTCAAACTACCCAACTGGCGATCTACACAGTCTACCATATAATACCTCATAGGGAGCCATCTGAATGCTCTACTGATAACTATTATTGTAGGGAAACTTTGCTAACGGCAAGAATTGATCCCAAGAACCTCCAAAATCAATAACACAAGTGCGGAGCATATCCTCTAAGATCTTAATAGTATGCTCGGACTGTCCGTCCATCTGAGGATGAAATGTTGTGCTTAACTCAACTCGTGTACCCAACTCTCGCTGAACTGCACTCTAAAAGTGCGAGGTAAACTGCGTACCTCGATCAGAAATAATAGACACGGGCACACCATGAAGGAAAACAATCTCTTGAATATATATCTCTACCAACCGCTCCAAAGTATAAGTACTTGCCACCGGAATGAAATGCGTTGATTTAGCCAGCCTATCCACAACAACCCAAATGGCGTCGAACTTCCTCTGAGCCTGTGGTAGTGCAACAACGAAGTCCATAGTGGTATGCTTCCACTTCCACTCATGAATCTCTATCTGCTGAAGTAAAGCACGGGGTTTTTGATGCTCATATTTCACCTGTTGGAAATTCAAACAACGAGCCACATAAGCAACAATATCCTTTTTCATCCTTCTCCACCAATAGTGTTGTCGCAAGTCCTGGTACATCTTGGTAGCACCCGGGTGAATAGAATACTTAGAACTTTGAGCCTCTTCAAGAATCAACTCATGAAGTCCATCAACATTGCGCACACATATACGACCATGCATCCTCAAAACACCGTCATCTCCAACTATAACCTTCTTGGCATCACCGTGCCGAACGGTGTACCTAAGGACCATCAAGTGCGGGTCATCATCCTGACGATCTCTGATACGCTCGAATAAGGAAGATCGAGCAATTGTACAAGCTATAACATGGTTGGGAAAAATGTCCAACCTCACGAACTGATTAGCCAAAGTCTGAATATCTGAAGCTAACGGTATCTCACCAACTAGAATAAATTCAAGGCTACCCATACTTACTGCCTTCCTACTCAATGCATCGGCCACCATATAGGCCTTTCCTGGATGATACAATATAGTGATGTCATAATCTTTCAATAACTCTAGCCATCTCCTCTGTCTCAAATTAAGATCCTTTTGCTTGAACAAGTACTGGAGGCTACGATGATCCGTGTAAAACTCACATGGCACGCCATAAAGATAGTGCCTTCATACTTTCAATGCGTGAACAATGGCGGCCAACTCCAAGTCATGAACAGGCTAATTCTTCTCATGAACTTTCAACTGCTGAGACGCATATGCAATCACTGTGCCATCCTGCATCAATACTGCTCCAAGCCCAACACGGGAAGCATCATAATATACTGTAAAAGATCCTGAGCTTGATGGCAACACCAACACCGGTGTTGAAGTCAAGGTTGTCTTGGGCTTCTGAAAGCTCGCCTCACCCTCTTCCAACCTTTTAAATGGGCACCCTTCTGAGTCAATCTCGGCATCGGGGCTGCTATAGATGAGAACCCCTCCATAAAACGACGGTAGTATCCCGCCAAACCCAAGAAGCTCCTGATTTTCGTGGCTGAAGTGGGTCTAAGCCAGTTCTTGACTGCCTCTATCTTCTTAGGATCTACCTGAATACCCTCTGTTGATACGATGTGACCCAAGAAAGCTACTGAATCTAACCAAAATGCACACTTTGAAAACTTTTCATACAATTAATTATCCCTCAAAGTCTGGAGTGCTATATGTAGGTGCTGCTCATGCTCTTCTCGACTGCGGGAGTATATAAGAATATCATCAATGAACACAGTACGAAGGAATCCAGATAAGGCTTGAAAACCCGATTCATCAAATCCATAAAGGTTGTTGGGGCATTAGTCAAGACAAAAGACATCACCGAAAATTCATAGTGCACATAACTTGTCCGAAAGGCTGTCTTAGGAACGTCGGACGCCCTAATCTTCAACTGATGGTAGCCCGATCTCAGATCAATTTTCGAAAACACACTAGCACCCTGAAGCTGATGAAATAAATCATCAATTCTCGGAAATGGATACTTATTTTTTATAGTAACCTTATTCAACTGCCGGTAATCTATACACATTCTCATTGATCCATCCTTCTTCTTTATGAACAAAACTGGTGCACCTTATGGCGAGACACTAGGTCTGACGAAACCCTTATCAAGCAGGTCTTGCAACTGTTCTTACAATTCTTTCAATTCTGGTGGGGCCATCCGGTATGGAGGAAAAGAAATGGGTTGAGAGCCCGAAGCCACATCAATAAAAAAATCAATATCCATATCGGGTGGCATCCCCAACAGGTCTGCAGGAAACACTTTGGGAAACTCCCGAACAATAGGCACTAACTCTATTGAAGAAATTTCGGCATCAGAATCACGAATATGAGCCAAATAAGCCAAAAATCCCTTCTCAACCATGCGACGAGCCATGTCATAAGAAATCACTCTGCTGGAAGAATGATCAAGAATCCCTTTCCATTCTAACCAAGGTAATCCCGGCAAAGTTAAAGTAACTATCTTGGCATAACAGTCCAAGATGTAATAATAAGGTGACAACCAATCCATGCCCAATATGACATCAAAATCGACCATGTCAAGAAGAAAAAGGTACCTGCGATAACTGCATCGGAGGACTCCACCTCGGGTCTGGCTGGAAATGCATATAATCGGGGATGGGCCCCACCACCCTGAACTACGTCACTGGGAGGACCCCTGATAGGTGGACATCCACCTCTAACGGGCTGGACTCTACCTCTAGCGGGTTGGCCTCCACCTCTAGCATCCTGATCTCTACCTCTGGCTACCGGACCCCTACCCCTAGTTGGCTGGGCAGGTGGTGCTGCAACTGGTGCCCGAACTATAGCACGAGAATTATGGTACTGAGAATTATCCGACGCATGAGGGCAATATCTAGCACTGTGCCTCGGGTCACAACAAGTATAACAAAACCTCGATTGTCTAGACTATTGGCCGGAAAACTGACTCTGTCGACCTGGATACCCCCTGAAAGCTCTGGAGAGGAGGTGCATCAATAGGGACTGACTGATCAAAATAAGACAAATGAGAACCACGACCACCTGGGGGCCCTGGGACGTCTGAAGTGCTGAATTAAATGGCCTGGAAGGATGGCCTCTACCCTGAATACTCCCGCCTCTAGATAAGGCACCACTGAATCCACCGGAATGGCAAGATCTCTTGTCTGACCCCTGACCTCCCATCCCAAGAACCGACTCAACTCTTCTGGACACATTGGCCGCATCCTGAAAGAAAATCTCAACCACCGTCTCTTTTGCCATCTGTAACGTGATGGGCTGAGCAAGGCCCTCAAGAAATCTCCTAACTCTCTTCTCTGTGGGTAACAAAAGAAGAGCATGTCAAGCCATATCCACAAAGCAGTTCTCATACTGGGTAACTGTCATGCTGCCCTGCTGAAGACGCTCAAACTGACAACGCTTCTATTCTCTAGTAGTGATGGGCAAAAATTTCTCCAAAAAGAGGTAAGAAAACTGATTCCAAGTCAGAGCAAGTAACCCAGCTGGTCTAGTCAACAAATAATCCCTCCACCATTTCTTGGCGGAACCAGTCATCTAAAACGCGCGAAGTCGACCCCATTGGTCTCCAAAATACCCATATTACGAAGAACCTCATGACAGCTGTCCAAATATTCCAGAGGATCCTCTAAATTAGTACCACTGAAGTGAACAGGGAAAAGCTTGATGAACCTGTCCAGTCTCTACAAAGCATCAGAAGTCATAGCTGCCACATTAGCAATCGGGGCTGCAGCAACTGTCTGAACTACCCCAACTGACCGGCTGCTGGGGTCTGGACCTGAGGAGTAGTCTGATCAGGAGTGTAGGTAGCAGGAGACTGGACCCCTCCTCCAGCCTGAGATACCGTTGTTGCAATAGGGAGTGCGCTAGTGTGGGCTACACTCTCCATAAGGCCCAATAATCGAACCAAAGCATCCTGAAGCACGGGGGTAGTAATGAACCCCTATGGGACCTGAGCTGGTCCAGCTGGAACGGTCTGAGCTCGATCCCCCTCATCAATCTCAACCTGGGGCTCCACAGCTGGGGCTACAGTATGAGCAAGGGGCTGAGTCTTGCCCCTGCCTCGGCCTCTGACGTGGCCTCAGCCTCTACCCCTAATGGAAGTTGTTATTGCTGCTGGAGGACCGGATTGTTGGTCAGCGGAAGAGGAAGCACGTGTTCTCGCCATCTGCAAGAGAATAAAAGAGTTCAAACAATTTTTTTTTTTTTTGAGATATCAAGAATCGGACGACAGAGTAGAAATAAAATGAATTTGTTCCTAACTTCATAGCCAATGAGAGATAAGTACAGACGTCTCTGTACCGATCCCTCGGACTCTAGTAAGCTTGTTCGTGAATTGTGAGACCTAGGCAACCTAGAGTTCTGATACCAACTTGTCACGAACCAAATTCCCAACCCACGGGATCGTGATGGTGCCTAACACCACACTTGCTAAGCAAGCCAATGTTAGAACTTAACTAACCATTTTCTTTTAACAATTTGCTTAAACATGAATAAACAATTCAAAAATGAATACTGAAATCTAATATTTCCCAATAAATAACTTCATGAATAATAACTGAATAAATAAACCGAACCACAAACTAAATATATACTATATAACTACCCAGGGTCTGGTGTTACAATTCACAAACTACTAAAGAGTACTACAAATAAATGGGCTGAAAGAAATATGTATTTGTTTTTAATGATATAAAACAGTATCTAAATAAATAAGGGAAGACTCCAGGAATCTGCGGACGCCAGCAGATCTACCTCGTGTCTCCGTGTAAAAACTCCACTATGCTCAAAGAATCAGCTCTGGTCGGTACCTGGATCTGCAAAAGAAGTGTAGAGTGCAGTCTCTGTATAACCGACCCCATGTACTGAGTAAGTGCCGATTCTAACATCGGCAAAGTAGTGACGAGGCTAAGAAAGGACACCACATAAAACCTGGACATGTATAAACATACTAGCAGCAATAATGGCAATTAAAGAGTTAACATTATATCCAATAATGGGAAGGAATCATGCTATGAGAAATTAACATTAGGAGTGAGAAAAAAAACAACACAGCAATAAACATTAATCAACAATAATTTAAAGCAACAAGAATAGAAAAGGAACTCACACGGCACCACCCTTCGTGCTTTTACTCTCATCCTCCCCATATCATAAGTAAGCATACACGACATCACCCTTCGTGCTTTTACTCTCACAATGTATTTCATTCAGGCGCGACATTACCCTTCGTGTTTTTACTCTCACAATGTATTTCATTCAGGCACGGCATAAACCCTTTGTGCTTTACACTCTTCCTCACAATAGAATATATTTGGATCATGCACGACATCACCCTTCGTACTTTACACTCCTCCTTACCAATCCCAGAATCATTAACAACATACAAAGAGGGATTTCGAAGGAAATCGATATTTCATCATAGTTTCTATTTTCATTTATCATTTCAATCTCAATTCAATATTCACAATATTATCCATCATAGTGGAACCGGGTACCAAACTTCCAACATTTCAACAACAACGATAATCACAAGTAATATGCTTTACAACTACCAAAATAACAAGAATTTACTTTCACTCGAATGTTATGACCTGACCACAACGTATAGGTACTCGTCACCTCACCTATAAATTGGATTTAGCAACAAAACAGGTAACAAGTAGTCACACAATACCTATTCCCTCAAGCTAAGGTTAGACCCAACACTTACCTCGTATTCACAGGCCACTCACTGCTCAAGCACTGCTTTTCCTTTGGAATTGGGCTTCAACCCACTCGTATCTAATCATGATTAGTTCAATATCATTAATTAGTGCTAAAGGAACTAACCTTACTGAAAAATTATGGTTTTCCTAAGTTTTCTCAAAAAAAAGTTAAAAACAGACCCCGGGCCCGCTTGGTCCAAACTCGGGATTCCGACAAAATTTTGTTTACCTATTCACCCCCGAGCTCGATTATTTAATTAGTTTTGAAATCCGACCCCAATTCGTGGTCAAAATTTAATTTTTTACAAAATTCTCTAATTTTACCCAAACCTGCAATTTCTACCATGAATTTTTTTTATTTTTGATTGAAAAGTGATGAAAAATATTGGGTAATCGAAAGAGAAGAGTTTAGAATCGCTTACCAACACTTTGAGGATGAACTTGTAGGTTGAAAACCGCCTCTAGGTCTTTTTAGTTCGAAAATATGAAGAAAATAGGTTTTGCCCGTGTTAAAATCGTTATTAAATCGTTGGACAGGCCTTCATTGTGTTCTCTATGGGCCTGTCACATTCGCATAGAGCCTGGACCAATGGCCTTCGCGTTCGTAGAGCTGAGGACGCGTTCGCAGAGCTTTACTCTAGATGGCCATCGCGATCGTGGCCCAATGGACACGCTCACATAGAAGAAGTGTGAGCCCCCTCCCCCAGTGCTTCGCGTTCGCGGCCCAGGTTATGCGTTCGCGTAGAACAAAATGACTCCCAACAAATTTACTCTACGCGATCGCGTGTGAAGCTTCGCGATCGCGATGAAGAATGAATTTGTGCACCAGAAACAGATTTACAGCAGTTATTTCCAAGTTCAAAACACCCCGAAACCGATCCAAAACTCACCCCGAGCCCTCGAGGCTCTAAACCAAACATGCACGCAAGTCTAAAAAATCATACGGGCTTACTCGTGCGATCAAATCATGAAAGTAACATCAAAAACTACAAATTTAACCTCAAAACTCAAGATCTCCTCGAGAACACTCAAATTTTTAACTTTTCAACTGGACGTCCAAATCACGTCAATTCAACTCTAATTCTCATCAAATTTCACAGATAAGACTTAAATATCATAACAAAACTGTACCGGGATCCGGAACAAAATACGGGCCCGATACCAATGAGTTCAAACATTAATTCATTTCTTTATTTCCTTAAAAATCCAGCATAACAATTTTCTTCAAAATTTGATTTCTAAAGCTAGAGACCTCGGAATTCAATTCTGGACATACGCCCAAGTCCCATATTTTACTGCGGACCTCCCGGGATTTTCGAAACACGGATTCGGGTCTGTTTACTCAAAATGTTGAACAAAGTCAATTAAAAATAAATCTTAATTCTAAAAATTATTATTTCTCATATTTTCACATTAAAAAATTTTCGGTTTCACGCTCGGAATGCGCACGCAAATCGAGTTAAATAAAATTAATCTTTTTAAAGCTTATGATCCTGGAATGGAGTCTTAATTTATAAGATGATTGGGACTACAAAACGGTATTCCGGGAGATCCCCATGTCTTGAATATTTACTTTGGGACTACGAGATGGTATCCTGGGAGATCCCCTTTTGAACTATTGTGTTCTGAGCTTTTTTTTTCATGATTCGTTCATTGTTACATTTCAGTCCTTATTATTGTGATATTTCCTCTGTTTTACTTTATGATATATGTATATGTTCCAGTAGGGCCCTGACATGACCTCGTCACTACTCGACCGATGTTAGGTTTGGCACTTACTAGGTACAATTGTGGTGTACTCACGCCCTTCCTGCACATGTTTTCGTGTGCAGATCCAGGTACCTCTCATCCGCCTCATTATTAGTGCAGTCGTAGCAGCCATTGGAGACTTCAAGGTATATCTGCACGCGCCCGCAGATCCTCGGAGTCCCCCTTTATCCTTTATTCAACTTTCCCTCCTTTATTGTCTTTAGACTCTATGTATAACAGACAGTTAGATAGATTCTATTAGAGCTTGTAACTCGTGATTCTGGGTTTTTGGAAGTATTGTGTATAATCGCATATTGGTTTTACTTGTATATGTCGAGCGGTAGTTTACTATTATATAGTAATTATTGAAGCTTAGTTGTTCCATTATTTTCTTTATTTCTGTTAATTCAATGTTAATAGGCTTACCTAGCCGTAGCGATTAGGTACCGTTACGACGCCTCACGAAGGGAGGAAATGGGTCGTGGCAATTTTCAATATATAAATCAAATTATATATAAACCAATACCAAAACATATATCACATGATTATAATTAATATAAAAGAGAAGAAAAGACGAGGTCCCTTCGTTGAGCGAACACAAAATGAAAGATGGTGCTTTTACACTTCTTGTACAACATGAAATAAAATCATTGGAGTAAAATTTTGGAGAAAAAAATCAAATTGACTATTTATTTGACCAAGATTTGTTTTTTTGCTTGTTTGTTCAAACTTTTCTTTTGCCAAAAGTATTTTTTTTTATGTATTTGGTTAAGTTTTTAAAAGGAAAAAAAGTGTTAAGTAAAAGCATTAACAGTTTTTTAGAACGTTTTAAAATTTTTAACAAATACTAATTGCTTGTCAAAAGTGCTTGCTAAATTAATTAGTCATTTTTTCTCAACAAAAATATTTTTCTAGAAAAATACTTTTTAAAATAAGCTGATTTAAAAATCTTGGCGGAAGGCTAATATATAAAATATAGTATGTTTTACCCTCACAATTCAAATTCTTGTCTTTTTATTTTTATTTTATTTCAGAATATTTACGCAAAAGTATCCAGTTTTTTTCCCTCCTAATTAGGATTAGACTTGTATTTAAATCACAAGAAGAGGATTAGACTTGTGGGAAGTGGGTCCAAATCCGCGTCTTATGTTCTGTCTTTCTTTCTTTTTCCTTTCTCTTTTCTTTCTTCTCTTCAGCTTTTTGACTTTTGCACTTCTTTTTCTTTCTATTTCCCTTTCTTTTCGGCTTTTTCACTACTTTTTTCTTTTTATTTCTTTTCCTTATTTTTTTATTTTTATCTTTTTTTCTTTTTCCTTTATGTCTTTCCTTACTTCTCTTCGCCGTAGGAATCAAAATGGTGGGTAGCTAATCCGATACTGTATGCGATATTCTTATTTATCCACCATTGTACCAAACGGGCCCCTAACTACATAATTGCTGTATATATTGAATTTTAAAAAAAAATATTTCTTTTAGCTAATCATCATTGAATTCCAAATGCAGAGCCTACATGCATTACGCGTTTATTCAAAAAGGAATATAGAAAGAACATATAAAAAATTAATAAGAGAAAAGAGTATATTTGAAAAGTCAAATTATAATTTTTTTTACATTAATGAAAATTAGTTAAAATAATTGTTTTAAAAAATTAAAGTAAAGAAGGTAATCGTAGAGTGATGGTGTTTGCTTCGAGGTGGCCCCAAAAAGGAGAGAGGAAACAGGAGATGGAAAAACTGAAGTTTTCTCGGATTTGAAAGAAAATGGAAGGCAAAATATTATCTGAAAGGAAAATAAATGGGAAAAAAAGGAAAAGAAACTATTTATATATATATATATATTAAAGGAATAAAGTTAACATATATATTTGGCATTATAGTTAAGTCAAGTGGCAAGCTAATAAATATTTATAGTATATGATAACTTTATTCTATATTTGACTATGTTATCAAATAGAAATACAAATGTATGTGTGTGTATATATATAAACCGGATTGAATTAAAAGATAAATTTTGAATTTATCGATAAAGTTTTTAAATTTGAGTTAAATTTTTTTTTAAAAAAAATTATCTTTTGGTATCATGATATCATACTTAATTCGGTTAATGATCATATACAATCATGTTAGAAACTTTTGTTATCTTTTCTAATTACAAAAATAATACTCCGCCTCGGGCAAAAAAAAAAAACTACTCCATATAACTGTTGAGCCCTTTCACATTTAAAACCCCATAACTATAGTTTTTTAAAACCCTATATCTAAATTTGAATAAAGCGAATTTCTTTTAAAATAAATATAATATATAGGGTACACGTCTTTATCCAGATAACTAAAAAGAGTTTAAAAATCGAATAAAAGTTTACTTACATATATAATGAAGTAACCATGCATGTTGGAGAAAGAAACAATACAAAAATCAGTCAATATTCAAAAAAAGTTATTTTTTCCCCTTTGAAAAATGTCTGTTTGAAGAATCAATTTGTATAAATTGATATCAAACAAATAACAACACTTTGGCTATACAATTGCTATCATTAATTTCAATTTAGCACATTCGCGGAATTGAAGGGTATAAGATGAAACCTCTACATTTAGCTGCATTCACGCCAGCATTGCAAGTGTATAATATTTTTTTCGTTAAAGAGTATTAGTTTTGAATCATTAGATTATGTGAAAGGTTTTTTTTTTCTCGAATTCAACAAGAGGGATATTGCTTTCTAATTGATAGTTTTTACAACGATTTTCAAGCGTAACAAAAAGTACGTGCATTTTAAATAAAATAAGTATGACATGATTTTTTTTAAATGTAAACAAATTATTTCGAAATGGGATTATTTTTAAAATATAATGTAATCTTAAAAATAAAAAGATATGATAATTTTGAATTTTAATAGAGAGTTTTTAAAATTATTATAGTAGAAGTCATATCATGGATAAAATTAAGAAACCAAAATCTTATGGAATATTTATATAAATATCGCTCAGATTTATTTTTTACTTTTTATAGATAATATACATAGATGATATACCGACAACACACGATTATACACATATTATATAAAATTACTCATCCTTTAATTGTTTTAATTTAAGTGGTTATGAGAGCATCTATTTAGGTTGATTAGATAGAGCCAAAAGAAAAATATGAAAGAATTTCAATCAAAGTCTAAAAATATAAATAAAGTTCTTATGTAGACAATTTCAATTAAAACTCATCTTTTAATAGCGAAATAAATTAACTTTGTAATAAAAGAAAGAAAAACATGAAAAATAAGATAAAAGAAAATAAATATAGAAAAAAAGATGTATGAAAAATTGAAAAACTAGAAATAAGAGATGACAACGAATTTCTTCTTCTGTTTCATCTTTGTTGAGTATAAAAATTTAGAAGCTGATCTCATTGATTTCAAATATTTTCTTCAACTCAAATACATAGATTATAAGATAAGGATATTGTAGAATATTTTTCTTAATTTACACTGTGTGTCGTTTAAGAAAAATACTAATATTAACAAACTTATATGATATTCGAATTTGAATTTAAATACATTTTACGTAGTTTGCATTGAGGTTAAGCCAAGTATGGTGTCGAGAAAAAATTACGTGGTAATTTTAAGACAATATATGTAATGTTATATAATCACGACCAACTAATTTAACATTTAATGATTTAATGAACAAAAAAGTTGCATATATAGGGCATTCAAAATTTCAAAATATGTGGCTAGGGATATCGATAAACTCAAAATGGAGTCATACTGAAATAAGATTTCACCAGCCAAAGAATCATTTAAATTTTAGATAAAAAATGAAGTGAATTTTAAATTAAGGATAATATCTTTACTTGCATCATTATTGAAATATATATATATATATATATATAT